>JAYEVD010000775.1:0-185992 GCA_036346405.1 Phyllostachys edulis
AAGTAAGAAGATGATCACAGATCGTTACCACTAGACGCATAGCAGCAATGAAGAAGAGTTAGAGTAACTTTCGGTCCAACGTAGGGTGCATCGATGCGATGGTCGTGAGTCGATCGGTCGGCATCCTCGCAAGTCGATCATCTCCTCTAGCAACCTCTCTGCTAGCCTTATGAAGATCGTGAATCGTCCTTCAAGCAAAGCATGACAGAACTTAGTAGCTCCTCTACGGTATCCACACATCCAGTGGAAGCAACATAAACACAACGGCTGTGCGAAGCTTCTAATATTACCTAAAACTCTATCACAAAGCAACAATACAATTTAACTTCAACATTACATCAACTAAAGATGTAAAAGCTCAACACACAAGAGAACGACTATAAAATTTGAATTTAAGTTCAGCAAGAAACAAACTCTATTTGGCCCAACTTAATATTCCATTCAGAAGAAATGCTATCATGAATAAATCCAATGAACATAAAGTATTAACTAGATTATCCAAATCATAACGACGAGTATAATCTCAACCATCGAATACCATTTATTACAATCCAATATTCTCAATTGAAAGATAAAAACAAGTTCATCAACTAGAAGGTGAAATATGTAAAGTGAGTGAAGTAATCCATGTGACTAATCCCTCCCAAAGCATGTCGTCTTCAGTGTTTACCTAAAACAAATAAATACTAGCAAGAATGAGTCCACGACTCAGCAAGTACAACATAATAATATGTAAAATACTGGAATAAGAACATAACATTCACAATATCTGAATATGAAAGTGGAATGGCAGAAATCTTATACAGGAATAAAATGCATGCTCTTCTTACCTTATACGGTATAGCCAATGAACACCCGTCAGTGTTCACTCATGCCCACATTATCCAAAATGCGGGGATCCAAGGCCCGTTTGAAGAAACATTTAAAACGCGGATCCAAATTGCCCATATTAGAATGATGGGTCTTACTTGTCCATATTAGAATGATGGGACTTTACTTCCCACTCCCGTGGGTGAATCATGAACGAACAAATGAATGAATGAATACATTGATATGAAAGATATAATCTCAAGAAGCATGGATTAACATCCATGGAAAGAAACAAGAATTATTGAAATTTTACTCGCAGTCCATAGAATTTAATCATAGCATGAGCATCAAGCATTATGAACAAATAACAGTCAATACAATCCACAATGTACTTGCCTCAACCGTGAGACGGATGACGACGACGGAAGAGCTCTAGCCCCGGTGCTTACCACCACCTAGCAACCGTAAATTATGCTAAGTACACCAACCAAACATGCACAGCATTGCAATGGAACAAAATGAAATCAATCGTTCCTAATCGAAACCCAAAAATTAATCGATATACTCCCAAAATCCAAATCTGTCCAAACAGACAGTTACCAAAGGAAAATCCATAACTTTTGAGTAAAAACTCCAAAAGTTATGAATCCAATTTTCTTGGAATCTACATAAGCATAGCTACAACTTCTCAGGTGACCGAAGGATCAAATTATCACATCTAAGCCTTTGATTTTAATCCCGAAGACCGTTCTGTCATCTTCGGTATTTCTGACTTGGGAATTTCATAAATTTTATTTGGTACATCCAAACCCATTGTTCTAAGACTCTCTGCAAACTACCGAAAACTAGCTTTCTCAATAAATTCATCATAATTATCTCCACTGTGCAATAAAGGTTACAAACAGCCAAGTAATTCTCTTCTGTCCACAATAAAAGGACAGATTACAACATTAACTTCAAAAATTCATATCTTTCGTTCTGAATGTCCAAAATGACTAAATTCATCCATCTCAAACCCCTAATTCATAGAATTAAACTCGCTGCCCGAATCTAGAGACTAGATAAGCACCTAGACTTGCAAAATTCATAACTAATTCATCGTTCATCCAAAAATTATGAATTAATACTTTTGAGAAGCCCACACGAAACCCCACATATCTCTAGCAGACCCTAAACACTAAATCTTCCCAGAATTAACCCAATTCCGCGTGGCCAGCAGTAACAACAGACTAACCGATCTACAAAGAAGGCGTACATATACAAGACTATTGGATACAATTCGCATATGAATGATCTATCAAAACTAATGGGGAATATGAAATTACCCACACGAATGATGCTGGACTTTGCTGAATCCCCTCACAAAGATCACCCCCACCTTCTTCTTCTTCTTCCTCTCCCTTTCTCCCTCTTCCTCTTCTTTTCTCCTTGGCCGGCGGCACCCAAAGGGTTCTTCTCCATTCCTCCTTCTTAGAGCAAGACAACAAGGGGTGGTACTTGTAGTGGTAGTGGCATCTTAGCAAGGGGCGTCGGTGATTGAGAGCATAGGCTAGGGTTTTGGTGACTTATCCCCCCTCCCTTGCCTTCAAGTGGGCTGCTAGCCTCCCATGGGCCTTGGGCCTCTAAGGCTAGCTCTTCCTCCCCCTACGACTATGGGATGGTAGCCCAAAACTCTCTGAAATTTTGAACTTTAACTATGACACTCAAATTTCTTAATTCCAAATTATTGATATTTAACAGGGATATTACACAACATCAAGATGCAGCAGGTGTGTTAGCAACAAGTTGCAGCGCAGAGCTTTTAGGAAGATGTATGTCTAGGGTTTCGGTGGAGCAACTCACGTCAACTCGTATGTCTCCTAATAGCCTCAAGCGTATCCTTATATAGTGCCCATGACGGATCCTATCCGAACACGTTTTGTTCCAACCCGTTAAGTGTGTGACCCTGTACGTTCATGTGTAATCGGTTGTGACTCGGAAACTCTTTCCGACCATGAGTCGTTAGCGGTTCCTAGCAGAATATAACGATTCCCGAATACACACAAATTATATCGTATGAACCTTAATGCAAATATGATCTATGATGAGGACAAGACCCCTATAGATACAACCATATTTGCTATGTTTGTTGTTCCAAGTACAAGAGCTCGTACGCTTCACTTAACTTATCGGGTGAGCTCGCTTTTAGGAGTGTCTTTATATTATATGAACTATATGTAGCTACCTAATGATGGAATATATATATCTGCAGACCATGTCACTTTTGGTCCAAGACAAGCAAGCGATTCGAGTGGACCCGCTTTTGGAATCCAGCCTGTCCTTCTAGAATCAACTGACAAAGACCAACTTAAAACAGGCATAACTTTCACACAGAGTCCGTTGGAGGTTCACGAGTACTTGATGAAAAGCTTATTTCGCCTCTTTCCAACAGATCTGGCCTCACCTCCAAATTCCTTCTAGACTGATTGCAATCATCAAAAGAAGGTGTCATATCACTTGTTTGGGCCAATCTGGGCTTTGTAATCATACTGAACTTGGCCCATCTGCCGGCGGCCCACCCGGGGGCGTGGTTACTGTTCACGTGAACAGTACCCCATGGCCTTTAGTACCACCCCGCTAGTTCCTTTAGATTTGTGGCTCCTCGTTTCTCGCTTAAGGAGGCCGCACCCCCTTTAGTTTTCTTGGATTTTGTTGAGTTAAGAGTTAGCATTGTCAGAACTCGCTTATTGTCTTGTGTCGACTAGACCAACCATAATACCGCTATCAAAATCTCAATTCAATATTTCAATCTTTATTTGCAATTTCAGATTGCTTTATCTTGTTCTTCGTGTTTCTTGGTGGTATGCAAGAATCGACCTTCGTGGTCGTCAACCGGTATTCGCGTACTGCTGATAACGACTTGTCAATCGGTTCAGCGATTGCGTGGTTTCGAGCCTTGCGTGTTCGTAGTCAGGATCGTCAGAGTTGAGCGACGCCTACCGGACTTATCGTTTCTCATCTAAAGATCGGGTCAACAAATTAAACCTTAAGGTTCATCAGGTGGTATCAGAGCTACAGGTTCATCGGTGAGAATTTTTTTTCTGATAGTCCAAATAGCCAAAATTTTAAAAAAAATAGGTTTAGTTCATCGTCCAAACCAATTTGTGCCTTTGCAATTTTTCTTTTTAGTTTGCATTGTTGAATTGTCGTTGCATCGTCGAGTCTTTTTGCTGGTTTTCTTGTCTAGATTGGTCTAGTTTAGGGTATTTTGCAAATCGTTCTAGTTCTGTTCTTCGGTTTTGTCGCTACTCGCCATACAAAAAATAGCAGATTCGTTTGGCTACCTCCATCGTGAAACTACATTGGTAGCGTGATCGCAGCGATCAAAAAACAGGCGAGGTTCGGCAAGAACCACGCAGCACGCCTGTGCCGCCGCCGACGTTCCTCTGCGTTTCATCCCGAACCGCGGCACGCCCAGTCGCCGCTGGCCGCCGACGACGTCCCTCGGCGTGGAAAGATTCATACAATCGCAAGCATACAGAGGGCAAATAGCAGACACACAAAAAAAATAGGAGATCGGTTCGGCCGCCTCCACCGCCGGGTTCTCGTCACTACCACGTGTTTCTCCGGCCGCCCATCTTCACAGACGAAGTTGCGCTAAACGGCCGCCACCACCGCTTGGATCCTCCGGGTGCTCCCACAACACCGCTTGCTGCGCGCCTGGACGCCGTGCTTGCCGGGAGCTCGCGGCTGCGCTGCCGCCGCTTTACACCTTGAAGGCCGCTGCTTCATTTGCGCTGCGTCGAGCATATGCGCCGCTCGAGTTGGCCGCCTCTCAAGCCGCCGCCAAGGCGTCCTTCACCCTCCACCACAAGACGCCGCGCCTCGAAGTTGTCGCCATCAGCCTGCCGCCAAAGAGCAAGTTGGGCATCGAAAGTGTCTTTTTTCTTGTGCTTTTTGGTTTCTAGAGAAGTCCAAAGCTTCCGAGTTATTAAAACAGAAGAGAGAGAGAAAAAAGAAAGTAAAGAGAAAGAAAGAAAAGAGAAAGGCAAGAAAAAAAAAAGAAGAAAGAAAGAGACAGAGAAGGAAGAAAAGAAATTATTATATTCGGAGCTGCCTCTTGTTCAGTTTGGCATTTTCATTTATTGCTCGTTGGCGTTGATTGTTCAGTTTGGCCTTCCGCTATTACTACTTGTCGTTCTTGTGAGTTGCTCTAGCTAGGCTTGGTTTAGACTAGGACCAGCACTTGTGACTAGTACTTTGAACTACTATTCAACTTTGCATACTGATTTGAACAATTGCTATTCCTTTGCTACATACTAGCCTTCCGAGCTCCACTTCCTACTAACTCGGCGGAAAAGCCGTTCCTCGCAATCGTTAATGATCGCAAGTGAGAGTATCCACGAACCGAATTGGGTTGTACCACTTCTTTGCTACATTGGTAATAACTTGTAAGAACTGGGTATAAGCTTGAGTGTGAGTGACTTGGTTGAGCCTCCAGAGCCTAGTAGTTGATAGGGAAATATACTTGTGATTTATTTCCTTGTTTTCTACTAACTATGGCAGATTCACGGAATGATTGCAAGATATATCCACCTCTTCTTCGAACCGTTGGACGGGAGTGCAAGTTAGTGAACAAGGAAGATGCACGCTGGAGACAAGCTTCTTCACCTCAGGAGGTATATGATCGTGATAGTACGTCTTATAAAACTAAATTCACTGTACCTCCTTTTGCTGGGTATTATGATCCTGATATTTATCTCACATGGGAATTAGCTGTACAACAATTATTTGCATACCATGAATTTCCTTATCATCTAAAAGTTAGGGTTTCATTCTGGGTGTGTTTTATGATTTTGCATATATTTGGTGGAGTGAATCTTGTCGTACTCATAAGCACATACCTAGGACTTGGGATACTATGAAGAGAATTATGAGAGCTAGATTTGTGCCTTCATATTATTCTCGTGATATCTTTGAATAAATTACAACGTTCGCCAAGGTAGTAACATCAGAGAAGAGTACTATCAAGAATTGCAAACCGCCTGTTCTCGTTGTGGCTTAGAAGAAGCTGAAGATGCTAAAATAACTAGATTTTTTTGGAGGATTAAGCGGTTACATTCAGGATAAACTTGTTTACAAACCTTCAACTGCCACTTGCTTGTTTCGTCTTGCTTGCAATATTGAAAAGGAAGTGAGGACGACAATCCAATGTTGGGATACGGGTAGGCTACGATAGCTACAAACAAAAATTTCTACCACGCAAAACCAGAAGCCATGCAAGTAGATGATCATAGATCGTTACCACCGCACACGCAGTAATAGCGGAAGAAGGGTTGGGAGCACTGGTCCAACGAAGAGCTTGTCGATGTAGTGGTCAGAGTCGATCGTCTCCTCCAAAGAACGTCTGCGGTTCTTGTGAAGATCGCGGATCGCCCTCAAGCGCAACAATCGTAGTAGCGCCTCTACCAGTATCCACACGTCCCGTGAAGGAACAACCGAACGCAGGTGCCAAAGACCAAGTCGCACGCAGTGGAGCTCTCAAGAAGATGGCGGCTAGGGTTTGGTGGTGTTTCACGCCCCTCCCAATAGCCTCATGCACCTCCTTATATAGTGCTCGTGGCGGATCCTATCCCACACGCCATTTAATCAGATTCGTGATGGTTTGTTCCAACCCGCTAAGTGTGTGACCTCAGAGGTTCATGTGTAGTTCGGTTGTGACTGGAAACCGCTGATCACGAAGTCGAAGCGGCTCCTAGCAGAACATATCGATTCCCGAATACACACAAATTATATCGACGAACCTTAATACAATATGATCTACGACTAGGTCCTTATCACTTACGACTAGGTCCTATCTTTATCGACCGATTCATATTTGGTCACGACCGAGCTCGTAATTGCTTACGACTGTGTTACTTACCACTCTGGACTACGTTCGACCGATCATCGACCAGCTTAGATCTCGTGATACGCACCAAATCAGAATCGTCGAATCCGTTTACCTACTGCGTGTATACTCCTTTGCCTCACGATGTCCGGTCGAACTCCGGTGAGATGTTGTGTCATCCATGGATCTGCTCAATCCTTTCTCGATCGAGTGTCGATAATCCTTACGTGGTCGAACACTTCGACTACTAGTGGCATGGCCATGCACTTTCTTTATCCGATCACAACGAGGGGCCAGAGACATTTCTCTGTTATGTTAGGAGGGCAAATCCCATATCCGACCAGGTCACATTCCTCTCCATGTTTCAGAGCATACCCAAAGCTACCTTTATAACTACCCTATTTGCATTCAATATTGCGTTTGGCAACCCCTAAGAGTGCTCTTACACATGTAGGAAACCATGCCGATCTCGTGTCTAAGGATTATACATCATCATTGCTTGAGACCAACTAACGACACATAGATTCATAACAATCTCAATAGTGTCTCAATGTGGGTCTTATCCAACATCATGTTCTCTAACATGTGTCCATATTATTGGTTTGATATCTCCATATCTATGACTCGTGAAACATAGTCATCAACCAATACATATGCTAGTCTATTCATATGTGTCCTCATATGTTTACGACCGAGGATCGTGTAAGAATAATTATTGCAGAATATAGAGTTTCACAACCAAGTCACATACTTGATAATAAATATTAACAATATTATTCTAGGAACAAGATAACACATTATCCAATGTCATGAACATAATGAAATATAATCATCTCTATGATTGCCTCTAGGGCATATTTCCAACATCCAAGACTAGTTGTGCACTTTCATCGACCGTCACTACACCTTCACCTGTACAAGAAACAAACAAGTGCATGGTACACACTTAGCATCAAGATCATCTTGGTTTGCTTTTTCTACTCAGATCTACCGTGATTGCCGCCGCCGCTTTGGAGCGACACTCTATCTCATCGTCAAGGCCATCGACTCGCTCATTGGCAATTGAGCTAGAGCAAGAAAAGAAAGGAAAGCTTATGACTACTCGCCGATCTCCAGTACCAACATCATCTGAGTCGAGCCTACAAGGTATACCAAAGGTACTGATTTGAACAATCAACTTGAGAACAATACCCATGATTTCATTCCTAGTATCGTTGAACGAAGGGAACCTAGTGTTAAGAAAGCAGATATTAATTTCCTAGCTACAGAATCTGATCTGATTAAGAATTTGCATGAAGCATGTGATACTTTGACTGATTTGCCTGTTGATTTGAGTGCACCATGTAATAAACTTATTGATTTACCTGTTGACTTGAGTGCACCATGTGCTAAAATAATTGAGTATATACCTGCTGTAATGCAATCTTTTGATTGTCCTTATGTTGACTTGAATGAACCATGTGCTGATCTGAAATCTCATAATTTTGTACATGTCGAATTAATTACACATAAGGAAGTTCTTGATCGAATATCCCCTGCTGATGCTTTGTGCTATATCATGCTTAATGAGCCCGTTAATTTGGAATGTGCTATGGAGAAAGTTTCTGAACTTTCATCTCTAAATTCTCTTTCTGGCACCTCCACCTACTATTTTAAATTAATTGGAGATTATGGTATAGACAATCAATTTCTGGTTTATCGAATATGCATAACTTGTGCTCACATAGATGAATTGAAACTTGTTGTTTTGGATAACAATTCTTGTGTGCTGAATCTTGTTCAATATGAGAGGAAAATAAAATTTAGTGCTCATCCAATGCCTATGTGTTCATCCCTTATTGCATCATCTCGTATTGAATTTGCGATTGCTCGATTGAAATCTGATTATATGGATGAATGTTGTTTGATTCCAAAAGTTGTAGATTTGCCCATATGTGCTACCACTGCAAGTTTACAACTTCAGAGATTTAAATTGCATAAACGCTTCACTTACATTTGCAAAACTAGTTGCAATAATTGTTGTGTGAGAAATTTTGTTTTGATCATTCACATATATGATTACTCTTGGATTAATAATACAATGATCTTTTATGATCGTCGCTGTCTTCTAACATTAAGTGTGCAACAACGAAGAACCGTTAAACAGATGACATATACATGTACCATGTATACACCTTGGCTTTTTGTTACTCTATTTTCAGCTTATCAAAAGCCGAGGATGGCTTTGTTTTCAAGAAAGGGAGGATGATGAGGACATGACCCCTATGGATACAATCATATTTGCTATGCTTGCTGTTCTAAGTACAAGAGCTCGTACGCTTCACTTAACTTATCAGGTGAGCTCGTTTTCAGGAGTGTCTTTATATTATATGAACTATATGATGCTACCTAATGATGGAATATATATATGTGCATCACCATGTCACTTTTGGTCAAAGACAAGCAAGCAGTTCGAGCTGGACCCGTTTTGGAATCCAGTTCGTCCTCTAGAATCAGCCTGATAGCACCAACTTAAAACAGGCATAACTTTCACATACGGAGTCCGTTGGAGGTTCACGAGTACTTGATGGAAAGCTTATTTCGGCCTCTTTCCAACAGATCCAGCCTCACCTCCAAATTCCTTCTAGAATGATCGCAATCATCAAAAGAAGGTGTCATATCACTTGTTTGGGCCAATCTGGGCTTTGTAATCGTACTGAACTTGGCCCATCTGCCGGCGGCCCACCCGGGGGCGTGGTACTGTTCATGTGAACAGTACCCCACAGCCTTTAGTACCACCCCGCTAGTTCCTTTAGATTTGTGGCTCCTCGTTCTCTATTTAAGGAGGCCGCACCCCCTTTAGTTTTCTTGGATTTTGTTGAGTTAAGAGTTAGCATTGCTGCAACTTCGTTTATTGTCTTGTGTCGACTAGACCAACCATAATACCGCTATCAAAATCCCAATTCAATATTTCAATCTTTATTTGCAATTTCAGATTGCTTTATCTTGTTCTTGCGCTTCTTCTTGTATGCGCAGAATCGACCTTCGTGGTCGTCGTCAATCGGTATTCGCGCACGGCTGATAACGACTTATCAATCGAGTTCAGCCGATTGCATAGTTTCGAGCCTTGCGTGTTCGTAGCTTGAGGATCGCCGAGCTGAGTGACGCCAACGGACTTATCGCTTTCATCGAAGATCGGGCCAACAAATTAAACCTTAGGGTTCATCAATCTACCACCAGGTCCATATCACTAACGACCAGCTTGTATCTCTATACGACCAGTTCATATTTAGTCTCGACTAGTTCGTAACTCCTTACGACCAGGTTTCGACCACTTAGTAATCATGGTCGACCAGCCTATGACTAGCTCATTTCTCCATACGACTAGTCCATATCTGATCGAACTAAATGACCTTCTCGTGTATTCTCCTTTTGCCTCACGATATCTGGTTGAACTCCAGGTGAGATGTTGTGTCATCCATGGACTGTTCAATACTTTCTCGATCGAGTGTCGGATAACTTCACGTGGTCGAACACTTCGATCACTAGTGGCATGGCCATGTACTTTCTTTATCCGACCACATCGAGGGGCCCAGATATATCTCTCCTATTATGTTAGGAGGGGCAAATCCCATATCCGACCAGTCACATTCCTCGCGATATTTCATAGTATACCTAAAAGCTACCTTTATAACTACCTAGTTACGAGTAGCGTTTGGCAACCCCAAAGTGTACTCTCTACGACGAGGAAACCATGCCGATCTCGTGTCTAAGGATTATACATCATCATTGCTTGAGACCAAATTGATGACACACGTAAATCATAACAATCTCAAGAGTATCTCAAGGTGGGTCAATCTTACACCATGTTCTCTAACATGTGTCCACATTATTGATTCGATATCCCTATATCCATGACCGGTGAAACATGGTCATCAATCAATACATGTGCTGGTCGTAGAGTCACTAGTGTCCCGACCAGTGACATTCGACCAGGGACACTTTTAGAATGACATCATCATAAGTTAAAAGAGCTTCACCAACAAGTCACATACTTGCTAATCTTCATAACTAATGATTCATTCAAGGAACAGAATAACATTTATTCAATAACTCATAAACATAGACGTGATACAATCATCTTTATGATTGTCTCTAGGTCATATCACCAACAAGCTATCCCTTCCCAATTGTTTTTTATGAAAATCTACCCCTCGTGTGAAATCCCTGAGCATGTTCATGACGACGAACACGGCTATTCGAATAGATTATTTAATACTCTACAGAGGTTGTACACTTTACCCATAAGATGCAATCAACTTTATGAGAGTTGATCACAACAAAACCTTTCTAAAACTTCATCTCAATCAATTAATACTCCCAGTGTGCTTTATCGTCATACCAACCCAAACACAGTGCTTTGGCATGGCACACACCGTTAGACAGGGAAGCGACAAACCGTCCCGCGATGTGACTTTCAGAGTAGTCCACACCTCCACCCATTTCTAACCTACTACCTGAGTAGTCAATGTTGAGATTTCGTAACTTACTAAGTTAGGCCTATCCCATGAGGCATGTGGTTGTACGATGAGGCTCAGTTCAATGGCACACAAAGTTAAGTCTTTAATTGACCAAGGCGACACTTCCAATTTCTAACTATGCCATGAAGATTACCATTTCCATTCACGAAGCTCCACCACATCACACAATTTCCACCACTCGCCTCACTCTAAATCTTTTCCCGCCCTATTGGTTAAGTGCAACACATGCCATCAACGAATAATAACACACAGCACACAGTTTTGCACAAAGTTTCATAATCACTTAGTCAATTTTATATTTGCAACTCAGATGACAATGATTGACTTGTTGCATGGCTAAGCAATCTACTCGTATCTAACCAACCCACGTTGGTGCTATGATAATACCAACTAAATAATTAACCAAACTAGGGTGACAAAAGATCGTGATAGTACAATAGGCAAGGTGGACATAATCAAATTGGCATAGCTAATCGAAAAGCATTTAAATAAATATTTAAAATAAATGCAATAATTGAATTAAAGTAATTTTTGAAAACTGGGTTCAACATGATCAAAGGTACAACTTGCCTTGCTATAGCAATGATGATCCTATTTGATCTTCAATCTTCTACTTCCTTGACCCTTAGCTCCTTCAGACGATTCCGGGACTTCGACGTCTAATCGAGAAAGAAAGTGCAAAACAAACAAAATTCAAAAAGATAAATCAAATAAACTCCAAATTTAAATTGAATGGTACTAGAAGGTATATATTGAATTTAGATGAATTTAGAAACTTAAATGGGTTCAATCGGAGTTAGGACAGAGAAGAACGGACTCTTGAAGATTGAAATTCACATGAAATGATGAAAAAGGAAAAGGGAGAGACAAACTAACGATTGCAGTCTATGGGATATTCACATAATATTCTATTCTGAAAATATCAGAAAATGGCTGAGTATATGACATGTGGGACCTACCAATATTTATGGATTTCTAGAATTAAAATAATTCCAGAAAAAGTACATGTGGGCCATTGGTTTATGGACCAGGTCCATGGAGATATGCTAGTCCACGGTAGAATGACACAGACCAAACTTATGAACTAGGGTTGACTAAGAGTTGACTGACATGCGGGGACCACATGTAAGTGAGAGAAATAATTATGGTTTTTAATTGGGAGGATGACATGTGGGGTCCACATGTAAGTGAGAGAGTGTTAGGCATATGACTTGGTTTGGTTGAATGACAAGTGGGGCCTTCCACCCGTGAGAGAAAGGATGACACAGAAAACTAGGGAAACGTGCTTCTATTAAGAGAATAGCAAGCAACAGAGCAACCGAAATCAACAGACAATGCCGCTTGGTTTTGGCGCACATACATCTTGTGGCTTAATGCTTGCATGGTCCAAAGAAAATAGAGAAAAAGATAATTACTCTTAGACCCACACATCAGTGAAGGGAACAGAGAAAGAAATCAATGAATCAGATAACAGAGAGTATAAATGGATGACAACAGAGGACATCAACAGAGCGCACGCCGATTCTTGAGCATGGCGGCATCGGTGAACAAGGCTAATCAACTTCGCTAATAGGCAAAACAGAAAGACAACGATGAGGAGGAGGTGATGACGCGGTCCAAACAAATGAGAAACGACACTACGCATTTCGCGGCAAGGCCAAGAACGGTGACGACGGCTGCCTCACGGGCGCGCACCACTTTGGGCAACATTCTACAAAAGGGAGGTGAGCACAACAGAGAACGCAGCGACGTGAACCCAACGGTGAAGTTGAAGGCGGAGATCAACGGCGGAGTAATTGGCCGAGAAGGGTCAAGAGGAGAGAGAACGCCGATTCTCAAGCAAGAAGGCGATGAAACTTGAATATAAAAGATAGGAAAAATAGGTATCGACGAGGGGCACGAGATGACGCAATCAGATTTTGGAAAAACTTACCGAGGAGGCGTGGCGCTCGACGTACGCATTTAAGTGACATGACTCGATATGGCCAACGGTGAACCGGCGATCTTTGGGCGAAGGGGATGGAAGCATGATGTAAAACACGACGACGCGAACTCAATGCCACAGACGGTTCGGTCGGTGGACGTCGATGGAGGCGCAACTCGTCGGAGAAAGATGAAATCAATGGATGACATGTGGGGTCAAGGTGCTGGAGAGAGAAAGAGAGATAGAGAGAATGGCATGTGGCCCTCACATGGCATAGAGATGGTCCATTGTGGATTGTGTCTATGAACTTTGGAACTAGGGTTTACACATGGCATAGACACATGTGTTGACACACAAGCAACAAGGGCTGAGGTGGTTGCCGAAGGGGATTAGATGGCACATGAGGTGGAGGGTGATGTGGCTAGCCAAGTCAGCATGAGAAAACCAAGGAGGAACAGAAGCTCCAAAGCAGAGAAGGTGGCCGGCGGCTTGGAAGTGACGTCGATGGCGACTAGCGACGGGGAGACTCCAGCGAAGTACCAAAACGGAAACACGGGAGTGCAAGGAACACACAAAGCTCTAGCCGGCAGTGGCTCATCGGCAGCGGCAGCGACGATCACCGACATCGGAGAAGACAGGTTGCCGCGAGGCACTCCGGTGACAGAGAGGACAAACGAGAGATGGGGGTCGGACAAGGGAACCTCGGGACACTCTTTGACGCGCGTGGAAGTGCTAGAGCTCTCACCGGATAGCAGATCGGACAAGGTGGCGACGCGAGCAGACTTGGGACGACGAGGTCGCCGACGATGAAGGGGTCCTCGGGCGAAGGGGATTGCGTCACAGCGTAGAACGTCGCTTCGCGGTTCCAACGGAGGTGACAGCGTGCGCTGAGGTGCACTGTGGGCGATGAACTCCGGCGAACAAGAAGCTTCGGGGGTCTTCGATTCTTCAGCGATTGCGGCGCAACGAGGAGGAGAAAGATGCTGGCTGCTAGGGAAAACGAGGGAGGAGATTGAGGCGAGTATTTTGACGTGGTTGGGAAGCCTTAAATAGGCTAGGATTGGGAGAGCCCAAGGGAGAGCCGACGGCCATGGCGTACGGGACTTGGACTGGCAGAGAGTCCCGATCGGTTTGGGGAAGAAGCACACGTGTTCGGGCTGGCATGGTCCCACCGGTCATAAAAGAAAAGGAAAGGGAATGCGTCCGGTTGGGCCACGCGCAAAGGAAACACCGAAGGCCGAACCTGGTCCTGGCTGGTTCACGCGTGCACAAGGAAAGGAGCTACTGCTTGGGCTGGCTCGGTTGGGCCTTCACGGGCGCGCAAAGAGGAACAGAAAGCAGCTGGCGAGCGCACGGATCGGCCGAAATAATGTGCACGTGGAGAAAAAGAAAAGCAGCAGCCGAAGAAAAGATAGAGATGAGCACGCTCAGGTGGACTTGGGCTCCAAAGGAAAAGCGGGCCGGCCAAGTAAAATGATGATGAGTTCTGGTGCAAAGGAAAAGAAAATGGGCTGGGATGGAGAATGGGCAGAGAGCGAATTTTTTTATTAATTAACTTTTTTGAATTTTATTTTAAAATTAACCTTGGTATTTTATTTTCATCTCGACTTTCGTCACGCCACCACCCGTGGCATAACAAAATAACATCGCCACACCAAACCCATTTTCGGTCAAACTCTTGTCACGCCACTAGAAGTGGCGTGACAATGTTATTTGTCACGCCACAACTAGTGGTGTGATAAAAAAGTGCTATTTTAGGACTTATCTGGCGTGACAGTGTTGTTTTGTCACACCACCACCCGTGGCGTGACCAAAGGGGTCAGAATTGGAAATAAAGTGCGTCGGGGTTAACTTTAAAATAAAATTCAAAAAAAGGTTAATTAATAAAAAAAAAAGTTCGCAGAGAGCGAAGTAGGATGGGCCAAAGGTTCGGGAATTCGGCCTATTTGATTAACTGAGATTTTAATAGGTTTTTTTTTTAGAAAATAGTAGAAAAATCAAATAGCAAGTAGAAAATAGCAAATGCACTCAGAAAAATTCTATCAAATTCTAGAAAATATATCCAAGCACATAGAATCCAAAAATAATAATTTTTGTAATAGTTGATGTTGATATTATTCACATTAAATTGTTTTTAAACTCCAAAAATTCCAATTAAGCTTTAACCTTATCCAATAAAATTCAAATGGTTATTTTTACTTTTAAAACTTCAAAACAAACCAAATTTTTGGGATGTTACAACAATACATAAATTTTATATCCTTCAACATATCCTGCTCGCAAGCTCTTCTAAAAGCAGACACACCCTCAATGTACCGCTCACTCACACTGGTTCTCAACGCACATCGAGTTCGGTCCATCTATTCTACGACGTAATATATTAGTGTTAAATTAGATTAATACTTCTAAAGTAGCTAGCTACAAAATATTCATGAAGTAATATATATATATATATATATATATATATATATATATATATATATATATATATATATATATATATATATATATATATATCGCTTGAGTCTCAAACAATTATTCCAATAATTATATATCCGATTTGCCCTATAGACGAATATGCAAGTATACATTTCATTCTTGTTTGAGTAATAGCAAGGAGATTCCCAATATCATGCTAAGAGTAGCTAGGATTTCCAGAACAATATGACATTCGTTTGATGAGAAATAAAAAGGAATACTAACCTTAATCACCAAGAACAAATAGATCTATACAAGCACATATGCAAATCTAAGGTATTAATTAATTTTTTTCACCAACGCCTAAAGTCGCCACCTCTTCAAACTGTCTATCGCGACGACCAGATATTTAATGGCACATATCAGAGACAGATCTCACTAAAGACAGATCAATCGAGACGACCAGATATTTATTGGCGCATATCCCAGATGGTTCTAAATACAAACCGTCTGTGATATTCGATGTCACCGACAGTTCATTTTTAAGAACCGTTTGTGATATGTGCCTTTAAAACCGTCTGGGATATGTATCACAGACGATTTTTGTTACGAACTAGGCGTACTCATGCCAAATTCTATAGGCATCACTACAGAAGACAATGTAGTCTTCCCACCCTTGCGTCACGCTGCAGCCGGTGCTTGTGCACCGGTGGCCATCCTCCGACAGTGTCCACACCCGACCTGGTGGCCTGGCCATCTTCTTCCATATCGCCGCCTGGACCGTGTTCGCAGCGAGCCTCCGGCACTACCTGCACTCCCAGTTGGTCTTCTAGGCTGTCTCGCACAAGCCACCGATCAGCTCGCGCGCTTGACATGTTTGATTTATTGCTTCCACATGTCGCGCGCCCCGCCGACCGTGTAGAGGAGGAGGCTGAGCATGTAGGCCGCGGTCACCCGGTCGAGGAACATGAGGCTACGCTACATGTCCTGGGCGTGAAGATGAGCGTGAGGGTGAGGGTGACTTTGAAGCAAACCTCGTGTTGTTGGCATCGCCAGTAGTTGACGACGTGAGGTAGCGCCATTGTTCACCACTTCATCACCTCCTCCCACTCCAAAGGCCACTGCCTCCCTAAAGGCGCTCCTTGGACGCCTTGTTCATGGCCTTGCAACTCCAATATACGTACACAATTCAAGACATCGGAATTACACCGTTAGAGAAAATTAAAAGGCCAAATTAAGGGCCTTGTTGCTAGTCAGATTAGTGACATATTTCTCTAGTCAAATTAAAAGGATAACAATGTATGCATGCATTGATTGGTTGCCGTCACAAACTGTTGGACCGGAAAGGCGCCTAGAGGGGGGGTGAATAGGATCTCGCCTAATTTTCACCTTGTTTAGATCAACCGAAAAGTATAGCGGAAGACTTAAATTGAATCAACCAAAATCCCCAAAACAAACAATTGAAAAGACTCAACCCATGAGGGCGGTCGACCGGCAAAGTCGCAGTCGGCAGGTGGAACATCGCGTCTCGGCCAAGCTTCTGATGGGCTCGACCGGTGAAACATCTTGGTCTCGACCGCAGCAGATCAAGGCGGATCGACCGGTGCTCGCCCAGAGGCATCGCTTTCAGATCTCAAACCAAAACGAAAATTGATCTAACTTTTGAAGTATCCGATCAAACTCAACCAAATTTGGAGCACACCTTCCCAAGGGTATCTCGGGACCTGTTCCAAGTGGCGATCGAGTAGATCCACGCCAAAGCTTCGATCTTTTGCAAGTGAACGCAGATTGGTTCAAAACCGAGCAAAATACAAAATCTTGATCCCGACCTTGCTCGTGGGAGATTGATGATCTAGGTGATCTTAGATATGATCCCACAAGTCATAGCAAGGTAGAAGAAGGCACAAGAACAAACAAAACCAACGGATCAAGAAACCACCAAATATCACAAATATGGAGCAAGAACGTAAAAGAGACTCAAACTTGAGAATCATCCATATATTGATCCGAGGTTGAGAGGGTACACAACCACTCCATCCATGGAGGGCAAAGCTCAATTCATGAGCACACAAAACAACTCCTCTCTATCAAGCCCTAAGCCTTTCCTCTTTCTCTAATGCCCTAACACCAAGCTAGGGTTTTTCAATGAAGTCCTTGGGTCAAGCATTTAGCAGACCACCCCTATTTATAGGAAGGCTTAGCTTCTAGAGAGTTTAACCTAATGGGCTCGTTAAGGCCCAAACAAACGGGACACAATCGCACGCATTTTAAAGCGCCGATTTCACTTCTCTTGACCTAATCCACATCTTGACGCACCGCCTTGCGCCGCTGGTTGGCATTAGGTCACCAAGGCGATATTTGGTACAATTGCTAAAATACCCTTCTCGATCCTTCTCAAGACCGAGTCCAAACCGCTAAACACATCCCATGCCACGTGTAGGTTGATCCAACGGTTCTCATCGTGTCGACAAGTCTCTCCCATCCGGTCCCACCGACCACCTTGGCACTTGCACCGACCCCGCACCGCTTGATCAACCAACGACCGAATCGCCTGTTCGGTCCACCTTGTCCATTCTCGCACCACGCTTGAATCCATTGACCTCACCCGCATCCATGATCGTTTCGACCTCGGCTTCCAAGCTTAGTCCCGATCCTCCTCGCCGCTGACCGTCGTTGACCTTCAAGCTACCGCACACCAATAGACAAGAATCGAATCCGGGAACAAGTTCTTCACAACTTGACCCACGTTAGCTCAAACCATGCAATATGCAACACATATGCATTAACAACAATGGAAATAACCTTTCCCAAAATCAATTCAACTCTTAATGCAACTTTCAAGACAAAACCGGTCAGGACCACTGTTCGCCTTCGACCGCCTCGATCGAACCAGATTTCCACTTAAGTCACTACGGGTCGATCACGGATTGGCGTCTCGACACATACAACTGCTGGCCCGACCGCCACACGTAAACCGGTTCGATCACCGAGACTCGACAGAGTCAAGAATTTAGACGAAAACGTTTGAATCGACAAACCGAAAAAGCCATTGCCAATTGTATCATCATCCTAAGACCATGCACATATCCCCATGATATCCACAATCTCCCCCTTGATGAACACATTGGCAAATTTCCAAAAATGCAAGGTTTGAGATTTGAAATAGTAAATACCCGACGTTTTCGCTTAAAGGCACAACTTGGTCCAAATGCAAGAGAAAGCAATGGAAATGACCAAGTCGGCTCCGAATAGCATCGACAAGTGAGATAAGGCAAAAGGAAGTATATGACTTTGATTTCCACAAAATTGCAAAATCTCACTTAAGGTCCATATGAAAGAACAAATGTTCTATTTGACCTTTGATCATTGTGAGGATCCAAAGATTGCAATCAAATTCAGATTTGGCAATTAAAACCAAAAGACAGCAATTCAGAAGAAAACTCCCCCTCACAATAATCCTCATTTCCATTTTCTTCTCCCCCTGAAACCAAGAGGCTCTTTTTGACATTTTTGCTATATCTTCTCCCCCTTTGACAATGGATTCATCAAGGAATCAATTATTCCTCTCTTCCAGAGATACCAAGTGCAAAACTGAAGAAAGAAGCATAAGAGAGAGTATGCATGAAATGCAATGGAGTGTTCTCAATATTTTTCATTTTTGTCAAGTTTGAGCATGTGAAGCTTTGGAAATTACCCAAACGAACAAGATAGCATTTCTAATCGCCACAAGCATCACGTCAAGCCTAACAAAGGTGCTAGCAAGATCATGGGTAGACATATATAGCAAAGCTAAGCATGAGGGCTCAATATAAAGCGAATAATTTTAACAATTTAAGCAATGTGTCAATTTAAGGAAGTTCATCAACAAAGGATCCTAAAATGATAATGGCCATGTCAAAATGTCATTTGTAGATCAAAAAGCTAATAAAGACCACTTGTAAGAGACACACAAGTCCCGACTTGAATCAATTTGCTCAATTTTCTCAAACACCCATTTTTCAACATTTTCATTTGCAATGAATATTTGAAGTTGACTAATGGTCTAACTTAGTGACAAGATCCCGGACTAGGAGCCATCCACAAACTCATCCTAAGCTTCACCGTGGTTGAATAAAGGTATATCTTAGTGAAGAAGATCCCGGACTAGGAGCCATCCACAAACTCTTCCTAAGCTTCTACCAGGCGACAAATCTTGAGGTTCATGTCGGTTGACAAGCAAATTCCCCATGAGATCGTTCGATCATCAAACTATCTCCAAGTTCATGTCGAGGACACGCAGCCTCGTGAGAGTAGTTTGGCACAATTTTAGCACGCACAATCTTGCAATTCGATTTTTCCTTTTAACATAAGAGCAATTAAGTATTCTTAGCGTAACCGTAAGCTCAAGTAATGATCAAAACTAGATTAAAGAGCTAATGTATAATTTTGACAGGCGGTGTCACAAAAGGAGCACTAATTGCGCAACTAGCTAGCATATCCACAAATTGCGCTTTTCATTCAAGTTGATTTAATGTTCTAGCTCACTCATCAAAGACTTAGCTATATATATGAAAACATGATAATTCTAGCAAGTCACGTAACTAGACATGTCATTGAGCAAGAATTGGAATACTAACGCTCAAAAGGGTAATAGGCAAAGCTTCATCAAATAAAAGATAAGCAGAAACCTTATATTACAATGCATCTTTTTGGATTTTGTTATATGAATGCAATATAATACAATGAATGCAAAAGAGTCAACTCCCCCTCAGAACAGGCCAAAAGGACTAATAACTCCCAACTCTCCTCGCAGAAAGCAAATCGAGAAGAATCAAGAGCCTTAGTAAAAATATCGGCAACTTTCATTGCTCGTGACTCGACAAAGTGAAGCACAACATCACCCTTCTCAACATGATCTCTAAGGAAGTGATACCGATATCGATGTGTTTAGTCCTAGAGTGTTGCATGTGGTTTTTGGCAATGTTTATGGCACTAGTGTTATCGCAGAAAAGAGGAACACTATCCAACGACAACCCATAATCCCGCAGAGTAGATAAGATCCAGAGAACTCGAGAACAACTACTCATGGCAAAGAACATACTCGGCCTCGAAGATGGATCGGCAATGTAAGATTGCTTCCTAGAAGACCACGAGATAAGAGATGTGCCTAAGAAGTGACGAGTTCCGTATACTTTTCCTATCCACTCTACACCCGCAAAATCAGCATCGTAAAAAGCGCGAATGGAGAGAGCAGAAGATGAAGAAAACCAAAGTCCAAAGTCAAGAGTGTCCGGAGGTACCGAATATGCGACGATCGCTGACGATGAGAGGCTCGAGGAAGCTCGAATCGAGCGCATGCAGACACACAAACAAATCAGTATGTCCAGCCTCGACGCCGTGAGATAGAGGAGGGAGCCAATCATGCTGCGGTACTCCTTCTGGTCCGCGGGTTCTCCATCCTCATCTGGGTCCAGCACGGTGGATGTGGCAATGGGAGTAGACATTGGCCTACTGCTTCCCATGTCGAAGCGTCGAAGAAGGTCCTTTGTGTACTTACTTTGATGAATGAAGGTACCTTCTTTGAGTTGCTTGACTTGAAGACCAAGGAAGAAGGTCAATTCTCCCATCATACTCATCTCGAACTCCCTGCTCATAGAATCTGAAAATCTAGACACCAAAGCATGAGAGGAACCACGAAAATGATATCATCCACATAAATCAACCATCAAGAAATCAACGCCATGCCCGAGAGTGAACAAAGTTTTATCTACCAAACCCATTTTAAAGTCATTTTCAAGCAGAAAACTCTTAAGCCTATCATACCAAGCTCTGGGAGCTTGTTTTAGTCCATACAAGGCTTTGGAGAGTTTAAAAACATGGTTTGGGAATTTACGACTTTCAAAACCAGGTGGTTGCTTGACAAAGACCTCTTCTTCTATGAAGCCATTAAGGAAAGCACTTTTAACATCCATCTGAAACAGCTTAAATCCAGTGGATGCCGCAAATGCAAGCATAATGCGAATGGCCTCTAATCTAGCTACAGGAGCAAATGTCTCCTCAAAGTCTAAGCCCTCTACCTGAGAAAAACCTTGAGCCACTAGTCTAGCCTTGTTACGAACTACCAACCCATCTTCACTTTGCTTATTTTTGAAAATCCATTTTGTTCCAATTACATGTTGATTAGGTGGAGGTTCAACTAAAAACCAGACTTTGTTTCTATCAAAGTTTTCAAGTTCCTCATGCATGGCATTGACCCAAGAAGCATCAGAAAGAGCATGGAAGACATCTCGGGGTTCAAAAGAAGCAACAAAAAAGAGTGTGCATGGGAATCAGAGAATGAACTCGAGCGAGTAACTCGCTCATGGAGATCCCCAATGATCTCTTTCGGTGGATGTTCTTGAATGCGAAGAGGTGCTCTCGGTGCAGTGGCCTCTACCTCACGAATAGAGGTAGGAGCAGAGCCACTCGATCGTCGGTGAAAGTAGGAAGAGGTCGCTCATCCAAGCCGGTGTAGTAGTAGTAGGCTCTCCAACCATCTCGTAAATGAGTGGAGGATGGATTGGGTCCTCATCCTCGAGTCATCATCGACAAAGATGCTGTCTCTAATAACAAGAACTCTGTGTACTGCAAAGATCGGGTCTAGTACCAGGACTAGCCTCATCAAAGGTGACTTCGCAAGTCTCAACAATTTTGTTAGTATCAAGATTAAGAGCACGATAGCCACGAGAATGAGCAGGATAACCAAGAAAAATGCCATCAGAACATCTAGATTCAAATTTATCAAGATTGCCAGATTTAAGAATAAAGCATTTGCAACCAAATATCTTAAAGTGAGAAACCTTAGGCTTACGACCAAATCTAAGCTCATATGAAGTTTTACCAATAACAGATCTCAAGAACACCCTGTTAGAGATATAACAAGCAGAAGAAATCGCCTCACCCAAAATCTCCTAGGAGTGGAATGCTCATCTAGCATGGTTTCGCCATCTCCACAAGCGCCCCTGTTCTTCCTCTCGACAACACCATTCTGCTGAGGGACTCTAGGGGAAGAAAACTGATGCTCTAGTCCTCTCTCAGAGCAGAGTGTGGCAAAAGAAGAGTTCTTGAACTCTGTGCCATTATCACTCCTAATGGTCTTCAAGGCTCCAGGGAGGTCAACAGCTAGTCTAAGAACCAACTCCCTAAAGAAGCCAAACGCCTCATCCTTAGACACCAGAAAGAAAACCCATGAATACCTGGAATAGTCATCCACAATGACAAGCACATACCACTTACCCCCTACAGACTGAACTCTAGAAGGGCCAACAGTATCTAAGTGCAGCAATTGTCCAGGTCCATCGGTCATAACTAAAGTAAGAGGTGGATGAGAAGCGTAAACCATCTTACCGTGTCTCTGTGGTGAGCACACAAGGTCTCTAACAGTTTGAGCTTAGGTAGACCTCTAATCAAGTCCTTACATCGATTCTCGGTCAAGTGATCGAAACCTATGTGTCCAAGCCTCACGATGCCACAAGACTAAATCATGGGAGTCGAAGCAACAAGGCATCTAGGACTAGAAGCGTAAGAGACACCAAATTAGCACAGAAAATCTTCTCAAACCTAGAGATCTTAAAGACAAGCTCACCTGAGGAATCTAGAACTACACAATGATCTTTCTTGAATCTAACTTCTAGACCCTCATCAAGCAACTGAGAAACAGATAGAAGATTATACCTCAGTTTACTTACCAAAGCGACGCCCTTAAGCATGAAGTTGTTGTTGACGCCAAGACTGCGTGCCCTTGGTCATCACTTTCGGTAGAAGCATCCCCAAATGTGATCAATTCATTGCCGGATGCACGTGTGAGGGAGGAGAACCATCTAGAATCTCCAGTCATGTGTCGAGAACACCCAGAGTCAACGAGCCACATGTCCTCCTTCCTCGCACGACGGACCTACAAGGACTAACAGAAACATATGTGCCTCAAGATCGGGTTAGTGATAAGAGACAGGAATCCAAGATCGAGTCACACGATGCTTGGGCAAAGCAAAGAAAAGCAACGAAAGAAATGGTTAGTGGAAAAATCATGAGAATGCATATGATTAACACCTAGACCTCTCCGAATCGATCTACCAAAAGATCGGTACTCCCCTGCCTAGATGCTACCCGTGGTTTTTCCTCATGATACCCTAACCCAAATCACGCCTAGAGCTACCAAAGAGTCAAAAGAGTCATCTACAAACCTAGGCCCATGTCTAGCAGAAAGACAGTCGCTCGGATCTAGAGACTACAAGACGGTGAACGAACTCCTCTAATGGTTCTCAAATTATTCATCCTCTCCTTCCTCTCAATCTTTGCTCACTTAAATCGTAACTCAATCTTGGACCATTCTTCTTGCAGAAGGTGCAATGGTACTTGACCTTTTGAGGGTCGACCGATGAAGCGTAGCACCTATCTTGCTAGAAAGGGTTTGAGCAAAACCAGCAGATCTAAAGACTATCTTGGATGACTTAGGTGGTTCTACCTCAAGCAAAGCCACTCTCAACAAACTCTAACAACCTTAGGTGGATGATTCTTGGAATGCTCCAGGTATTAAAACCTAGCCCACTATTTTTCACACTCACCTTAGATTTGTCTAAAATCATGTTGAGGTTCTTCTTCCCACCAACAAATCTCTCAAGAGATCCTCTGAGATAATCATTTTGTTTAGCTAGTTCAACACAAGAAGCACACTTATCTGACTTGCTAGCTCTATCAGACTTTCTTTGAAGTGAGCTACCTCGGCTTTCAAAGCTTCACAAGACACACAATAGTTATCTCTAATCCTATCCAAATGCTCTTTGAACTTAACTCTAAATGCTTCTTGTAACTTATCTACATTTTGCCCAATTTCAATGCAAGGATCACAAGAACTAGAATCAACAATTTTCTTGGAAGCAAATATGGACATGAATTTTTCAATTTTAGCTTTCTCCTCAAGAGTCTTGTTTAAGGCATCATTTTAGGCCAGAGTTTAACACGTTTTCACAAGAAGCGCTTTAGAGTAAAGAACCATTTCACCAACTCTTTCATTTTGACCTTATTATCCTTACAAAGGAGAGCAAGTGTGACTAGAGTCAAATTTTTGCAAATCGCTTGTAGCGCTTATTCAGTTTTAATTCAAGCAAAGCACGCTTTGAACAGGTAAAGGAATAGCATCTACAAAGATCATATCAAGAGGAATGGCATTCATGCAAGTAGAACCAGACTTGAGAGATTCCAATTCATCATGAGCATCTTTTAGTTGATTAACAACAGAGGAATGAGCAAGTTTCAAAGCTACTAATTCATCATACATTCCAGAGCAAGCATTACAAGCATCTTCAGGACTAATTGACTTAAGTGTAGCAACTTCTAGTCTCAAGTTATCAATTATGACGTCCTGTTTCTTAAGCATTCTAGCTTGCTTATCTGTTCCTCGTTCAGAAAGAACTAAAGCACGTTTCATCTGAGCAAGTGAGGGACGACCTCATCGGGATCGGCGAAGATGTAAATGCGTTGGAAGAGTCGATGTCGTGGCTGTCCCTAGCCATGAAGCACATGCCGTGAAGTCATCGGCCTTCTTCTTGCCACGAGGATCATCATCATCGCCCTCCGCCTCCGAGTCCACATCACTCATGTTGATGCTCTCAAGAGCAAACAAGGACTTGGACGACGCTTGCGATAGTTCTCTATTTAGCTTTTGCATCACGAGCTTGAGGACGCCCGAAAGTTCTTCTCCTCCTTGCCCTTCACCTTGGGGCGTTTGATCGAATGTGGTTTGGCTCACCACACTCAAAGCAAGTAAAGGGTCCTCCTCTCTTCCCGAATTTCACTTTGTTGTAGGCTTTGGTAAATTTGGTGGAAAGGAGAGCTAAATCTTCCTCGTAGCTTCTCTAGATACTCATCGCTCAAGGAATGTAACGCAGATAGAGAAAAACCAGATGAGTCAAAATCCAAAGAATTAGAAGCACTACCCTTAGAAGGGTCAACCACTAGAGCCATCACATCTGCCTTGGGAGTCGCGAGACGAAGTCAATCTCATGCGACTTCAACCTTGAGTAGAGCTTATCCATGGTAAGCTCACTCATGATGATGTTGTCATTGATGGAAGTGATCTTCATCCCCAAATCCTTACATCAAGAGCACCCAAGAACCGGGCGTGCATTTTCAGACTCAATAAAAACCAGATCAACAAAGACGCAAGTTATGAATGATCTTTGTAAACCTTCCTAGCAACTCATCTAAAGATTCACGTGCCTTTGTTCGATCTTGGAGTATTCTTTTCTAAGTGGTTCTCGTCTCACTTCCTTGATCGCGGTAGAGCCCTCATGGTAGTCACGAGGTCTTCCAGATCTCGTGAGCGAACCTCAAGTGGCGACACACTCAAACTCGGATCGACTAAGCCCTTGAATCGTAAAATTCGAGCCTTGCTATTAGCCTCCACATCGTGTGATCACATCGTCATCTACCGCACCGCATAAGGGTTTTTAACCTTAAGCCAAATTGAGTGCCCTTGAGCCTCGATGTAGGCTTGCATGCGAGCCTTCCAAGATGAAAATCGACTCCATCAAACACACAGACGGTTTGTTGAATACTTGTCGACGCCATGGCTCCTCAGAACGGTTAAGATCTATGAGAAGAGCTAACCGGCTCTGATACCAATTGTTGGACCGGAAAGGCGCCTAGAGGGGGGTGAATAGGATCTCGCCTAATTTTCACCTTGTTCAGATCAACCGAAAAGTATAGCGGAAGACTTAAATTGAATCTGAACCAAAATCCCCAAAACAAACAATTGAAAAGACTCAACCCATGAGGCGGTCGACCGTGGCAAAGTCGTCGGGCCGGGTGGAATGATCGGGGCTCGATCGGCCAAATGGGATGGGCCTCGACCGGTGAAACATCAGCGGTCTCGACCGCATGATCAAGGCGTCGACCGGTGCTCGTCAGAGGCACTGTTTCAGATCTGAAACCAAAACGAAAATTGATCTAACTTTTGAAGTATCCGATCAAACTCAGCCAAATTTGGAGCACACCTTCCCAAGGGTATCTGGGACCTGTTCCAAGTGGCGATCGAGTAGATCCACGTCAAAGCTTCGATCTTTTTGCAAGTGAACGCAGATTGGTTCAAAACCGAGCAAAATACAAAATCTTGATCCCGACCTTGCTCGTGGGAGATTGATGATCTAGGTGATCTTAGATATGATCCCACAAGTCATAGCAAGGTAGAAGAAGGCACAAGAACAAACAAAAACCAACGGATCAAGAAACGACCAAATATCACAAATATGGAGCAAGAACGTAAAAGAGACTCAAACTTGAGAATCATCCATATATTGATCTGAGGTTGAGAGGGTACACAACCACTCCATCCATGGAGGGCAAAGCTCAATTCATGAGCACACAAAACAACTCCTCTCTATCAAGCCCTAAGCCTTTCCTCTTTCTCTAATGCCCTAACACCAAGCTAGGGTTTTCTCAATGAAGTCCTTGGGGTTACAGCAGCCCACCCCTATTTATAGGAAGGCTTAGCTTCTAGAGAGTTTAACCTAATGGGCTCCGTTAAGGCCCAAACAACGGGACACAATCGCACGCATTTTAAAGCGCCGATTTCACTTCTCTTGACCTAATCCACATCTTGACGCACCGCCTTGCGCCGCTGGTTGGCATTAGGTCACCAAGGCGATATTTGGTACAATTACTAAAATACCCCTTCTCGATCCTTCTCAAGACCGAGTCCAAACTGCCAAACACATCCCATGCTTCGCCCGCGTGTAGGTTGATCCAACGGTTCTCATCGTGTCGGCAAGTCTCTCCCATCCGGTTCCCACCGGACCACCTTGGCACTTGCACCAACCCCGCACCGCTTGATCAACGGGCAAGACCGAATCGCCTGTTCGGTCCACCTTGTCCATTCTCGCACCACGCTTGAATCCATTGACCTCACCCGGCATCCATGATCGTTTTGGACCTCAGCTCTCCAAGCTTAGTCCCGATCCTCCTCGCCGTTGACCGTCGTTGACCTTCAAGCTACCGCACACCAATAGACAACAAATCGAATCCGGAACAAGTTCTTCACAACTTGACCCACGTTAGCTCAAACCATGCAATATGCAACACATATGCATTAACAACAATGGAAATAACCTTTCCCAAAATCAATTCAACTCTTAATGCAACTTTCAAGACCAAAACCGTCGATCATTGCGTTCGGCCTGGCCCGACCGCCTGGATCGAACGATTTCCACTTAAGTCACTACGGTCGATCCGCCGGATTGGCCGGTCGACCGCCACACGAAACCGGCTCGATCACCGAGACTGACAGAGTCAGAATTTAGACGAAAACGTTTGAATCGACAAACCGAAAAAGCCATTGCCAATTGTATCATCATCCTAAGACCATGCACATATCCCCATGATATCCACACAAACATTAATACATATTTTTGTAGGTATATAAATACGTACGTGGCTCGTAGGCTGTAGAGATCAGCCATGGGTTGAGGAGAACTCACGGCCACGAGGCCAACGATGTTGACGACGATATCGTGAGGAAGAGCGATGGCGATCGCCGACCTCCTCGCCTTGGTCCTCGCCATCATGCTCCGTGTGCTCACCATGGTGTGCGACATACGATCTCTGAGTTTTTAATACCGTAGTGATCAAGTTTTTTTTAGCTCTCTTGGTTGTTGATGGAGGGTGTGAAAGATATGATCATTCTTTTAAAACGTATTACAAACTGAGACGAAAAGACGCATCGTAACGTCGGCGCGCGAGATGAAGAGACACATCATAACGTCGGTGCGCGAGACAAAGAGATGCATCGCGCGGGAGCAGAAGTGGTTTGAATATATCACAGATGATTCTTGTTAATAACCATTTGTGATACATATCACATACGGTTATATGTAAAGAACCGTCTGTGATAATTAGATATCACAGACGGTTCTTGTTAATAACCGTCAGCCATAATTATATATCACAGACTGTTGTATTTTATAACCGTTTGTGATACATATCACAGACGGTTTTTCCTACTAAACTGCATGTGATAGTTTAGCTTGTATGACTTGTTCTGTTTTTTGGCTAGCATTAGGAGTAAATATGTATGACATAATAGACAATAAAATAAACATGTTATTCAGTAAACATGTTCAACATGGACAGTAACTTAACTTCAAACTGAATTTTTTTTTAATCATTTTTTGTATTTACATATGGCCAATCGCTTCTTACAAAAGATTTTTAAAAAGTAGAAATAATAAAAGTAAAAATTTTCTAGCGGCCCAAGTAGCTTGCTATCTCTGTTATCAAAGCTTTGTAGGCGACATCGTCGGTATCGGAGGGTTCAAGATCTGTGCAGGTAGCCTAAAATAATTCCAACCAATGACGTGATCATTCGATAGTTGCCCAAAGAAGATCTTCCTGAGGAGCCAAGTAGAAAAGCGCCTATAGGACCTCTTCTCTTACTTGAGGGGTCTCGGCTTGGTCGACTCAGTCGCTCGCCGCCTCGATGTCGCATTCCAAGTAACAATAATCCTCCTGCAGACATACAACATCGAGCTCGATAACTACACCGATGGCGAGGTTAGCTCGCTGGAAGCTGCAGACCACCCGGAAGACATGGCAGAGGAGGTCGTCTAGACAGCGCAATGTTTGTAAGGTTACGGGAAGGCTACGATAACACCAAACAAATTTTTTACCGTGTAACCAAGGAACCTCCGCTAGTAATAGATCACGAGATTACCACTAGACGCGCCGACTCATAGCGGAACTAGAGTCGATGTAGCAAGTTGATGCAGTCATAGTAGTACTCGCTACGCGTCTTCTCCTCCTGCTCCGATGATCGTCATGAGTTGCGGATCGTCCTAGCGCTGATGCTTTGCAACAACACCTCCAAGGTATCCACACGTACGGGGCAGAGATACCAAGTGCTGGAGTGCTAGCACCGACAGCGTGGTTGATGAAGGCGTGGCTATTAGGTTTTTGAGATTCTTCAAAAGCTTGCTTTACCCCATGCCACCGCCCCTCTATATATAGACATCCTTGATGGGTCTCAAACTCGAGGCCCCTTAGGAACACATGGCCTATAAGAATTTGGATCACCATCCAAATCAAATCCTAACCCTTCAAGTGTGTGACCCTATAGATTAATGTGTAATCGGTTGTGACTTGGAAACTCTTTTCCGACCACAAGTCGTCAGTGGTACCTAGTAGCACATAACGATTCCCGAACACATATAGAATATATCAGACGAATCTTAATGCAATATAATCTACGACCAGGTCCTTATCACTTATGACCAGCTCGTACCTAGTCACGACCAGTCCATACTTAGTTACGATCAGTTCGTAACTCTTTACGACCAGCTCATTCTTAAGTACGACCAATTCGTAACTCCTTACGACCAGTTAGTGATTATGTTCGACCAGTCTATGACCAGCCTACGACCAGCTCGTATCTCCATACGACCAGTTTACGACCAGCTTCGACCAGCTCATATCTCCATACGACCAGTTTGTATCTGGTCGAACTGAACGACCTGCTTGTGTATTCTCCCTTTGCCTCACGATATCTGGTTGAACTCCAGGTGAGATAATTTGTCATCCATGGACTGTTCAATACTTTCTAGATCAAGTGTCGAATAACTTCATGTGGTCGACACTTGGACCACTAATGGCATGGCATGCACTTTCTTTATTCGACCACAACGAGGGGCCTAGAGACATCTCTCCTGTTATGTTAGGAGAGGCAAATCTTATATTTGACTAGTCACATCCCTCCGCATATTTTATAGCATACCCGAAAGCTACCTTTATAACCACTCAGTTACGAGTAGCGTTTGACAACCCCTAAGAGTGCTATTACACATGTAGGAAACCATGCTAATTTCAGGTCTAAGGATTATACATCATTATTGCTTGAGACCAAATAATGACACATACAATCATAATAATCTCAACAGTGTCTCAAGATGAGTCTTATCCAACAACATGTTTTCTAACATGTGTCCATATTATTGGTTTGATATCTCCATATCTATGACCTATGAAACATAGTTATTAACCAATACATATGCTAGTCTATTCATATGTGTTCTCATATGTTTCCGACTAGAGAACGTTTTAAGAATAATTATCGCAGAAATATAAAGTTTCACAATCAAGTCACATACTTGATAATAAATATTAACGATATTATCCCATGAACAAGATAACATATTATCCAACATTATGAACATAATGAAATATAATCATCTCTATGATTGCCTTTAGGGCATATTTCCAACAACGTCGCCATCACGTGTCCTGGCATAACCTCCAACGGAGGACAGAGGACACTGTTAAAACATTGTTCTTCCAGTAGCTTCGCTAACGTGACGGCCGGTGATGTGCTCAGACTGGGATGGCCAGTAGGCCATCAATGCCGTGTTAGGGGAGAAGAGTGGGAGCCATTTTGTTTGTGCTTGAGAGTAGAGCGATGTGTGAGGAGTACGGTGGCGGATGATCTCATTTGTGCTTGAGAGTAGAGCGATGTGTGAGGAGTACGGTGGCGGATGATCATTCTTATAAAACAAGGAGTAACGTCGGCGCGGAGATGAAGAGCGCGACGCACGGAAATGAAGCGGATTGAACATATCACGACACTTCCAACCACAAACCGCTCAGGATACAAAATTATTCTGAGCGGTTCTTGTTAAGAACCGTCAGGAATTATCACAGACGGTTATATTTAAAACCCATACGTGATATTTATTAATATCACGACGGTTTTTGTTAAGAACCGTCTATGATACTTACTTCACAAATGGTTTTTAACACGAATTGTCTGTGATATTACCTCTTCTGAGGCGGTTTTAGCGTAGTCGAGAATACGACGCGCGTTAAACCAAAACCATCTGTGATTGTATTTAATACTGATGGTTCCGAGAAACCGTCTATGATGAGGCGTCTATTATAACCTCTTTTGTAGTAGTGTAGACAAAATGGGGAAAAAAACAAAAGGAGACGATGAGAGCTTCCTTTCTCCGTCAATGCCCATTGGAGGTATGCCATTACCATCAAATATAAGTCAAGAATTAAGGATAACCTTTGGAAGCATACGTTCGGAAGGAAAAAAAATCCGGACGCCTCGCTCCTCGTGTGACACATCCTACGGCCATGGGGCTAGATTTGTAGTGCACGGAACGGGCAAGTGGCATCGAATTCTTTCATGCCTGTCTTGTGCATCAAGATTATTCATGACACCACCAATAATAGCATATGTGTCAAAAGCTAGCACCTGTGCATGATCCATCTCGTACAAATTCTGGCAAGCTGCATGATTTGTGTACACGCACCTTGTCATGATCGATCAGCCACCACCTCCAACAAATCAAAAGTCATGAGGGATTCGTGCATCATGGCAAATCAATGCATCAGAACAATGCGTTCCAAGAAAACTGAAAAGAATAATTCTGTTTTTTTAGATGCTTTGTTTTTTTATTTGTGATATTGTAACCATCGTTCTACGATGTTGTAACCGTTGTCCTGGGATGTTGCAACCGTTGTCCTTGGATGTTGCAACCGTTATCCGGGGATGTTGCAACCATTGTTCGGGGATGTTGCAACTATAGTCCTATAAGATGTTGCAACCGTTGTCCGAAGATGTTGCAACCATTATCCTGAGATGTTGCAACCGTTGTCCAGGGAAGTTGCAACCGTTGTCCGGGGATGTTGCAAGCTTGTCCGGGGGATGTTGCAACCATTGTCCTAGGATGTTGCAACCGTTGTTCGGGGATGTTGCAACCGTTGTCCGGGGATGTTGCAACCATTGTCCGGGAATGTTGCAACTCTTGTCCGGGGATGTTGCAACCGTTGTCCGAAGATGTTGCAACTCTTGTCCGGGGAGATTTTTCAACCGTGTCCAAGGAATGTTGTAACCATTGTCCTATGACATTATAACCGTTGTCTGGATATGTGATGATGCTTTGACTTATTCGTGTCTATCTTCATTTTCTCTTTTCTTTTCACCCTGTTCTTAAGTAGCAAATGTCACGAGTACGCTCCAGCTTTTAGGCTTTATTAAAGTGGCCGTACTAATTAATCAAAAACCTTTTTCTCTTTCTCACCATCAGAGTGGCCCAGCTTTTAATCGCCTGGGAAATCATCCCAGACATACGTCCGATTTCGGACATTTGTATCGTACCATCAATCCAACGCATCCAAATACGTAACATGCAGCCTTAAATGCTGGCATTTGGACTCGCACCCACTCACGCTGAGTCGTGGCTACATACAGACCAACACTTGCATGCAAGAGAGAGAATGACTCGGACTGCTACACATACACATGTAATTCTCAGATCGCTACATATACACGTGTAATTCCATGCAATAAACAAACTAACAACTACGTGAGAATAGGACCCCACTAACACAACGCATGTGCACACACGGCTGGCGGATTCAGGATTTTATCATGCATCAAGCTAAATTCTAATAGGCTAACATCCTAGAACTAACGTCAATCTATACTCACACCGTGGATTTTCGTGAGTCGTCAACTCTTCTCGTGTGGCTTACAAGGGGTATATATAGTGCAACCGTCTATGACTCCTCCGGGGGCGAGGAGGACGAGCGCGCCGCGTGCGGGAGGTCATCGACATCGACGTGAGGGCCACGTCGACATCGCTGGTATCTCTGAAGCACATGGTGCCGGTTCTGATGTTGTTTTCAAATAGGTATCCTCTGTTGTTTCTAGTGATGTTGTGGTCCGTTGAAAACAATGTTGCGGCTTGTTGAAAACAATGTTGCATATTGTTCTTTGGAATGTTGTATTTGTAGAAAAAAAATGTTGCATATGTAGAAAAAAAATGTTGCATCTACAGAAAAAAATGTTGCATATATAGGAAAAAAATGTTGCATCTATAGAAAAATGTTGCAATTTTTTCCAACGCGTTTTTTTCCAGATGCTTTGTTTTGATTTGTGATGTTGCAACATTCCGGGGATGTTGCAACCGTTGTCCGAGGATGGTGCAACCATTGTCCTAGCATGTTGCAACCGTTGCCCGGGGATGTTGCAACCGTTGTCTTAGGATGTTGCAACTGTTGTCCAGGGATGTTGCAGCCGTTATCCTAGGATGTTGCGACCGTTGTCCGGGGATGTTGCGACTATTGTCCTAGGATGTCGCAACCGTGTCCAGGGGATGTTGCAACTAATGCATTCACAGAGCTTTCCAGCTTACGAAAGAACCGAACCAGTCCAATCGAGCCGTGATCCGTTGCGGTTGCAGCTAAGAGCCAAATAGCGCGACCTTTTCGCCAAGCTCCTCCACTCCCGTGCGACTGATCACACGCATGACCGTGCGCCCACTCAAAATCATGCGCAAATCCCGCATCAGACGAGAAAAAATGGCTTAATTAGCTTGGCGTACGGAGAGATCGATGAAATCGGACCTACGACTGCAAGTTGTGCCCAAGAATTAATCCACGACTATTTCTATGAACAACGATTGACAGTATTGGCCACCGAAGACTTTGGGTATGACAATATATAGCTGAATAACATCCGGAGAAAGATTTCAATGACGGAGTTTTAGCGTGAAAAAGCACTAAACTACTCACAAAACTAAATATAATTTTGCAGGTTTTCTCAGTTTACTGATCGCAAAAGAACAACCAAAATATGTCTTCTCGACAAAACTTTCAAGAGAAAAAAATATCACAATCGATCGACATACCATTTTCTTTATTTTTCAATATAGCTTTCGCCATATTGTTCTAACTCCATTATTCAAAACGAACATTCAACACTGCATTATACATTCAACGCTGCACATACATACATTTAGCACGAATCAATACACTACCTGGAGATGGAACGACACATGCATGCTTCATCCCATATAAATCCGACTTTTATTTTAGCCGGTATCCGATAAGCATATATAACTTAGGAGACGCTCGAATAGAACTCTTCAATTATGATGCGAACTGCAATTGGGATCCGAACCCAGTGATCACCTCCATCATGCCACGCCAAGCTTCCAAACGTGTAGTCGCCCTGAATCTTTCGCGTCGCCTTGAAGTTCACCTTGAAGCTCTGCACACTCCTCTCTTTGCTGAATGCCAACACCGGTGGCTCCACGGACATCTCGACGCCCGCGGGAGGCTTGAAGAAGGCCTTGTACACCGCAGTCGGCTGGCCGACGTTGGTGACGGTGCGCACAACGGTTTCAGACATCTTCAGATTAGGAATCGCTATCGATGGAGGTTCAGGTCTGGCAAAGATGATTTAGGAGTTGTGCAGTTGCCGTTCGAACCTAATCCTCCCATGCAGTTGAAGAAGTTGAGGTAATCCGATGCACTGATATCGTATATGAGGCCTGGATCAGCTGCCTTGATGGGATTCACAAACCCTGCTCCGCAGTCAAAAGGATCGGCAATCTTTGCTAGATATCCATCTGCTTGTATTGGGATCCCATTGTTGTCAGTGGTAAGAGCTGCAAGATACAAATTTTTGAAACATTAATCAGCTATTGACTTGTTATTAATTGGTGCAACAATAATCTCAATAATGTGTACAACAAGAAAGGCTTAGGGCCCATTTTCTGAAACCATATTCTAAACGAGGCCCAATTAAAATTTACCAGTTGTCATGAGTGCTGATTTTAGGGCAGCAGGTGACCAGTCAGGATGCAGCGATTTGAGCACGGCGACGATCCCGGATACATGAGGGCAAGACATGGATGTTCCAGACTCAAAACGGTACAAAGCACCTAGACTTTTGTAAACAGGAATCTGTGCTGCAGCAGCTAAAATGGCAACCCCGGGTGCAGCAATATCGGGCTGTTAATTTCAGAGTACGACATAGTATATATATATGTTAGTGCCCTAAATAAATAATGGAATGCTGGCCAAAGGCAAGAAAAAAAAGTAAAAATTATTTGGAATATATGAAATAAAAACATTAGTTGCATTGAACAATGAGAAGGCACGTTAGATTAGGATTAATAATTACACGCTTAATTAATTACCTTGAGAACCCCAGGATAGACAGGGCTAGGCCCCCTAGAAGAGAAAGCTGCTATTTTAGGTGCAGGAACTCCAGTTCCGATCGTTGTTCGAGCAAAAGATATCTTTACTTTTGAGCTATCAGTGTTCCTGTTTATATATATATATATAGGAAAAGGAAAATGACTATGAACTGAAGCCAAGAAATTAAGGAAGAAACGATGATATGCACAGCCAACAAGAACATTAAAAAGGATTAATTTGGTCAGTAACATTGCGTTGATGTATAAATTGAAAAATAACATCCAATGTAAGGATGACAGGTGGGCCATCGGCCACATGTCATCCTTATATCGATGTTATTTTCTAATTCATAATTTTTGAGTGATGTTACTGAGCAAATTGCTCTTTTAATATAACCCAATAAAAAAGGAAGAAGTAGTTAACGAGTGATCTATATACATAGACTCACTGTCTGTAGTACTGCAAAATCTGGTTGGAGATCTCGAAGTCGACGGCAACACATGGAAGCGATTTGCATGCAGTTTCCGAGGAACTGAGGAAGAGGTCCGTGTTATACAGCGTGAATATGATTCCTTTGCCTCCATTTTTGGCCAGTACCGATGCGATCTCTTCATAGCGTGGGTTGGGCGTGACGCAGAAGACGACCGCCCTCTCTATGGCCGCGCCGGTGATGTTGACGAAGGATGCGTCGCATCGGACGGGGTAAAGTTCATGGAACTCATCGTCGTCATTCGCCCCATCCATGGCCGCGAACAAGGATTGCCCCTGTAACAAGCATCGATCATGAAACAAATTAAGATTACGTACGTACCACAAGCTTTTTTTTTTTTTTTGAAACGAGAGGCAAAAGATTTGCCTCCAGCATTCATTAAACGAGAGTCAAATTGAGAGAAAACGAAAAGATGTACCACAAGCTTCTGGTTGTTCCCCAGAGTGATAGCTGTGGGAAACTGTCGGTCAACCGTGGTTGCTGCAACGGTGAGTAGCCATGGCGATGAGTTCTCAACCGTTTGCGCGATAGGTCCGTCGTTTCCAGCCGAATACACGACCGTGATGCCGTTCGCGACGGCGTGCAGCGTGCCCGGAATCTCTCTCAAACCACCGAGGGACAGCGACAGGACGTCAACGCCGTCGTGGATGGCGTCGTCAATGGCTTTCAAGATGCCGGCGTGATTGCATATGCCGACTGCACCCCAGCAAGCCTTGTACACAGCCAGCCGGGCACGAGGCGCCCCACCGCGTGCCACACCGGCAGCTAGCCCGTGGAAGTTAACGTTGTGGACAAGGTTGCCGGCGGCCGTTGACGCAGTGTGGGTGCCGTGGCCGTTGGCATCCCTTGGAGACAAGAATTCGCCGTCGAGCAAGCTTTTGTTAACATCGTCGGCATACCACCGTGCACCGATAAGCTTCCGGTTGCGCTTGTTAGCTTAATGAGTTGGTCGGATTGGCATGTTCCTTCCATTTTAGAGGAGGGGGCCATAGCCATCGTCACAAAGCTCGGCGATTCCGACCAAACACCGAAAAGTATGAATGTACTCGTAAGGTGGTTAAGGATTTCGTTTCATCAAAAAATTCGGGTCCAGCGAAATGGGTGAAATTGGTGAAATTTCAAAAATTTCGGATTCAATTCGCCAAAGGGCGAAATCAGATTTGAAATTTGGTCAAATTTTGGCGAATTTTGACCGAAATAAAGACAAAGAAGAAGACAACATCATAGCAAAGACAACATCTACTAACAGTGTCGAATTAAAGCAAATAAAACACCCGACAATCCTGCTCCTCTCTCGGCCCGCCTTGCTGCTGCTCTCTCTCTCCACTTTGCCGCTTGGTGCTCCCCTCTCGCGCCACGCTTAGTGATCCTCTCCTGTCGCGCGGCACCAAGCCTCACAGATCGCTGGCTGCCTCGTTTCTCCGCCAGATCAAGAGCCGCGCCGCTGGCGCGCCTCTCCACGCCCGCCACGCCATCGCCATTGCCCTTCCCTTGCGTCGCCGCTGCCTCGTCCTCCCGCAAGGATTTGGGGATTTTGTTGGCTAGGCGCTAGGGCAAACCGGCAATAGGGGATAGAACCCGGGGATGGTGGGCTTTGGGCGGTGGGGAGAACGCAGAGAAGTGGGCCAAATTCAAACAGTTCGAATTTTTTGACCGAAATGTGTAAAATTCGTCATGTGAGCGAAATGCGCTGAATTTCGTGAAATTTATTTAAATTTGGAACCCCTCTCAAGACAAATAAATGTCAAATCTTTAGGTTGCACTTTTCTTGCCCGAAGCTACTTCTTTTATGATGAATGAATGTCACAAGTACATGTCGTTTTGGGATACATGCAATCAAACTTTCAAAACTTTTTTATCAAAGTATTTTCATAATATTATAATTTTATTAAGTGTTATGACTACACTACAATAGAAAATAGTGGTTAAAGTTGTGTTTTAGAGCCATGTCAATATCCAAAATGATATGTATTTGTGACTCAAGGGAGTATATGATAAGGGAGAAGGAAGCGGAATAGGGGGTAGAACAGAGTGGACTAAGAGGAGAGTATGTGCACTATTGTATTCAGGGTTTTAAAATCGGTTCAAAAAAAATACCAGGGGTGGCCAGTATTAAACATGCACCCTGTTCTCTTTTACTTGTCGTCCTAGAACATGTGCAATCAACCTTTCAAAAAATTTCCACTAAAATACATAAACAGTTATTTAGAATGTCACACAGAAATGATATCAGTAGATTTTCCAACAGATTCATTATATTTTTATGAAGGGGAAATTGACTACAGGGCACTGCACATTCGCGTCATTTGCTAACGGACATCCAAAAAATATGCTTCAGCCAGAAGACATCGCAAAAACGTGTAATTTTGCTGTTAGACACTCCTCTCATTAAAATAATATATCCGAGTGATTAGGAGATAGAAATTTTGTAAAATGTCCTCAATACCATAATGCGCAATGCTGCCTTGCTCAGTTCAACCGACTACGGTGCCAGTGGCTCTAATTGCAATTCTAATGACTTTGGACCCACATATCATACAAAATACTAATGAATTATTAATGGCTAACTAATTGTACTTAACACTAATTGTCTTCATCAAGCAAACACATCCAGAGGTGTGGGCGTGAACCGAGGCCAGCAGAGGCGAGTTGACCATGGCACGGCGGCGGTCGACCACCATCGCCATCGGGTATTCATCTACTTCGCCGTCTGCGCACTCATCTTCCCACCGACGGGCACGAGCTCCACGCCCTCGTCGGCGCAACATGGACAAACTCGCCGCCACATCGAGGGCTGCGTCAGGACTACTTTCGGAAGCCGCCGACGCCGCAATCGGGGACAAGCCGGGCAGGCGGAAGCTCGGAGAAGTCGCAGGGCTGTGTTCATGCCAACGCCAAGGTGTTGGAGGACTCGCCGCCAACTGGCGAGGTGGGAGCTCGCCATGGCAAGTTCGCCTCGCACCAGACGGCCAGATGCCAAGATCGGCGCCGCCCAAGGCCTTTGCGCGCCATCGCGACGCTCTTGCCGCTGCGTCGGTTCCGAAGTCCCAGACGCCGACGCATGTCAAGAAGCACTCGCGGCACTCAAGGCCGCTCGAAGCAAGACTACGCCGCCTGCTGCGTGAGGGCCTCGCGCCCATCACCTCAATGACGCGGTCAGGCCACCTCGCACTCGTCGTGGGGACGTGAATGCCGCCGCCCAAGAGCTGAGGCCGAGAGGAGGAGCGCGGCGGCCAGAGGGAGAGAAGAGCGGCGCAGGGGAGGAGCCATCGGGGCGCGTCGAAGAGGTGGCGACTGGCGGCTGGACCGAGCCGGGTGAAGCGCCGTGGGGGAGGTGAGCCAGGAGTGGCGCCATGGAAGAAGTGATGAGGAAGAGGGAGATTGGGGAAGAAGCACTGTAGTCGGTTTGCAAAAGGAAGAAGATGAGGGTAAAATGGACTTTTCACCGTCTTTCTCTCTCCACTTCAGTCCAAAAATGATAAAATAGTGCCCTCAATGTCCTACGATAAAATTACATGTTTTTGCGATGTCTTCTAGCTGCAGTACGTTTTTTTGGATGCTTGTTGGCAAATGACGCGAATGTGCAGTGTCCTGTAGCCAATTTCCCCTTTTATGAATTATGTCTAACATATAATTACAAACAAGGAATGGTCAAAGACGTATATTGGAGACCGTGTCAACGTCCAAAACAAGAATTAAAAGAGAATGGAGCAAGTAGTAACCTGTGTCAATGACACCAACAATGATGTCCTCTCCATTTTTAGCTTTTGCAAGTAATCCATTTGGCTGCATGTAGTCCAGTCCCACCAAGTCCCAGCTTCGAGTTGTATGTGTGCGACAGACTAGGTTCTTCGTCACACTAATCACACCAGGCAACGCTGCCAAAAACAACAATGAATTGTTTACAATGATGATAAAAAACCATATATTGTGGAGTGCTTATTAATGAATGAATTACCCGCTATCTTTCTAGCTTGTGATTCTGTAAGCATTGCTGAAAAGCCAGAAAAGCCATGTCTGTAACTGTAGACAATCGACTCAAGAGCCTCATCCTTGCTTCAAAACCATATGTACAATTACTATACATTAATCCGGGTAATTACATGATTACATCACGATATAAAGATGATATAATATTATGTCCAATAATAGATTGCAAGTTTAGAACAGCTTCGTTTTTTTGTTGCGTTTAAATTACCTGCCAAGAATGGAAGCGAGCATGTCGTGATGTGAAGCGCTGACAAGATCAGCATCTTGATGTTGTCTCTCCCCGAGGTAGACGATGTATAACTGGAAATACTAACGCATCAATCATATATTATAGAGTGGGCTAAACTGTATTCCTGTGTATTACACTTGGGTCAGCTGCTTTGGGAGAGTTTGAGATTAAGCTTAAAGTTGCAGCCTTACAGAAAGTTTAAACTATCCAATACAAGGAATAGCTGTGCTGAAGACGTCTATTCAAATAAATTTAACTCCATTTTTGCACTGAGAAAGAGATGAAGCCCAAGTTTTTTTTTTCAAGAACCATGCTATGCTTCCCCAGATAAGGACGTAATTTAATTTTTATTTTTGATGATGGAAAAAACACGAGAGGAAAGGAAATGTGTTGGGGCAGTCATTTTGTCTGTAACCTAAGAACTTAAAATATTACTCTCCATTTCCCAACAAAAAAAAAGTCGTTTAAGGGGATGCACGGTAAAACCTTTTGAACTTTGAATATTGATGTAGGATGAGTGGTTGAAGGTGGAAAAGGTGTTTTCAGCGCAAGAGAAGACGAAAAAACGTATGTAGATACTATTGGTAGATTCATCTTAAAAAAGTATGTTTGTTTATATTGGATTTGCTTCGGTACACCTCTTTTAGAAAAATTACTAATCTTAAATTAAAACAGTTAATATTAAATGATTGCAAATATATACCAACCTATAAAAAATAAAACAAATTGAAGATTAGTCATGGATATAGACTTCAATATTAGATAGTGGCATCTTTGATTTGATTTATTTTTCTAGATATGAATATTTGCCCCACCTAACATTAATTACTTTGCTTTAAGATTCGCTAACGTTTTAAAAGAAGTGTACCGTAGCATACACCTATATTGGAACGAAATAAGTAATAATTTTTTTCCATCATTCCGCATGTAGACTGTTAATTAGTTTATATACTTGCACTTTCATGAAGAATAGCAGTGTTGATTTACTATTCTAGATGGTGATAAACATGCCATTTGGTAAGCATTAGGAAGATGAAGATGGTACCCAATCATGGAAACGGCTTACTTGTCTTGGTTCACTCTGGAGCCCATTCGTCAATTTCAGTTGCAGCGCGAAATGGACAAGAAACAGCAGCACTAAAGACATCACTTGTTGCTTTGAAAGCTCGCCCATCCAAAACTGTTGCAAACAAAGTACTTACTTTGGTGGTGTGTACTTCTCTTGCAGCTACCTTCCAATTTATACCACAAGTGATAGCTCATATACGCCCTTGGAAAAAATGTCAACACTGCAGACATCACACAGACACCGTTAGAAATAATATTTTGAACATTTCTTTCTAGTCCTCTACATTATCTAGCAGTTTAAGTATCACTTAAGTTGAATTGTTCTGTCTTGTTTGATGAGCTAAGCGGAGATGTCTTTTAGATGGAGCCATTTGACTTTGTCAATTATCAGTAGTTTTAATTTGCCGATAATTGATCTCTGCACACGTCATGATTTACTGATCAGCATCTTATGGTAAAGTCCACCTATAATATTCTTCTCTTTCACAATTAACCCATCATGATTTTGACTCTGTGACTTAATAATCAGCAATGTTTCGAAGTTCTCAAAGGGAACTGTGTCGAGACCTTCTGTGGTGCCATTTCAAGAAAAAAAAAAGACCTTGTGTGCTGAAAAAGTCATTATGTGGACATGCATTCAGATTGTAGAATTAACATTTGCAGGTTATTGCTAGTTATCAGATTAAGCCTTGTTGAGTTCTCAAGTTGCGAGTTTTTTTTTTTTCCTTGTATGGCAATTGTCAAATAACAGTTTTCATCGACAATTAAATTTAAGCTATGAGTGATGCCTAAACTGTTTTTGGCTTGTCAGACCGAGCTAAGGCTGCAACAATTCAATATGCATTATTTTTTTTAACAGAAACAGTAGGGGAGTGTCGAGCCCGGATGTAATCCGGGTCCTCTGTGTATACCGAGAGCTACTCCAAGGACATGCTGCAGGAGGGCACGCTATCACCAACACCAGCGCCACTCGCCGAGATGGAGAGTTAGAATCCTCACAGGGCAAGGGTGATTTACTGATCAGAATCTTATGGCAAAGTCCACCTATAATATTCTTCTCTTTCACAATTAACCCATCATGATTTTGACTCTGTGACTTACATAATCTGCAATGTTTCGAAGTTCTCAATGGGAATTGCGTCACGATCATCTGTCGTGCCATTTCAAGAAAAACAGAAGACCTTGTGTGTTGAAAAAGTCTTTATGTGGACATGCATTCAGATTGTAGAATGAACATTTGCAGGCTATTGCTACTTATCAGATTAAGCCGTGTTGAGTTCTCAAGTTGCGACTTTCTTTTTTTCCTTGTATGGCAATGGTCAAATAACAGTTTTCATCGACAATTAAATTTAAGCTGAGTGATGCCTAAACTGCTTTAGGCTTGTCAGACCGAGCTAAGGCTGCAACAATTCAATATGCATCATTTTTTTTAACAGAAACAGTATTGACATCCAGACCGCTCGGTGATTCCCTGTTCCCGATTTCTTAGTTTTGGTTAATTTCACCCTTACCCGTTCGGTGATTCACTGCTGATTGGCTTTTTGTTTTATGTGTTCCTCCTCCTCGCTTATTTTTTTTTTGTTGTTTTGTTGCCAATTTCTTAGTTTTGATTAACCCCCCCCCCCCCGGCCCGCTTGGTGGTTCGCACTTGATTGCCCTTTTGGTCCGCATTGCTCCTCCTCGCTCCATCGTTTGTGCCGCCCTTTTTAGTATTTTTGTTTTCTATTTTTTTTACCAGCTATTCTATGCTTTTCATTTTTTCCCTTGTTGCGTCCGCTCTGTTTGTTCTGTTTGGTTGTGCTCATTTTCCCTCTTTTGCCGTTTTAATGTCTATTTTTGTTCTGTCTATCTAATGATCTTTTGTTTCGTTGTTTTTTTTTTCTGTGATTGCAGGTTTAGCTCATCTTCCTGACGGATCTTTGTAATCGCTCCGCTTTGGCCTGCCTCTGTAAAAGTAAGTATGGGTTTTCTTTTCTGTTTTCTATGTTCGGTGAAGCTTCCTCTCTGTGGTATATAGTTTTAGCTCTCTTTATGGTACATATGCTTATCTTTGTGTATATATCCCTGTGATTTGTTATAGAATATATTGAAGTATTGATATCCTCGTCCCCATTCCATTCCAGTTTGAGTGCCGTTGTCTTTAGACCAAATTCATACCTCTTAGGTTTCTTCTCACCTTTAGAGTTGAGTTCTCTTCTTTGTTTCTCCGCTTACCTCTTTTATGTGTGTAGTACAATATTACTTTCTTTCTGGGGTTTACTCATGGTGATTTGTTCAAGCATTTTTTCACCCTTTGGGTAGAGCTTCTCGCTGACTTCATTCTCGTTATGGACCCCCGTCATTCTTCTTCTTTGGAGCTTACTATGGTTCATTGCTCACAAATCTGCTCAAGGTAACCGAGATTGTTTTCTTTTCTTTTAGACCTATACTGCTCTTAAGTTCATGTCTTTCGGCTGTTGATAGTTGTTGTTTTTTTTTTTACTTTTTTCGTTTCTTACTGTGTTTGTCCCGTTATGACCTTTCTCAGATGATTGCGATGACATGTCCATGTCTCAAGGTGTTGCTGCCTGTGCGAGAACACGTGGGTGGTCATCAATGTTTGTCTCCCTTTTGTTTGGTGTTTTTTTAAGAGGTAGCGATTTTTCATCTTACTTGATTTCTTTAGGATCTATATGTTGTCCTGTTGTCCCTGCTGACAATGCACAACGTAATAGGCAAAAACGCCAAAGAGTACTTACTCAACGTCGACTGCTTCGTTCAGGTGCTTCCTTCATTTTTTTTATGCTTCTCTATGTTGTTGCTGTAACTGTTGTTTATAGATACATTTGTTTTCACTCTTTAATAAAGAATTTACATCACTATTTTTCCTCGTGTTCTGTCTTTTGCTATTTTTTTTGGATGTATGGTCGGTTTAGGTTTGTTGTCTAGCCGTGCCCCACAGCTTTCTTGGGCACGACCTCAAGAATATATTGATGCCCTTAAAGGTACATTTTTACTTACGCCAGATGCATATATTGTTTCTTACCTTCTTTTCTATTGCTTTTTTTCTTTGTTTCTCGCTTAGCCTTCGTCTCTCTTTGTTTGTGCAAAAAGCTTCTTATCCAGCAGATCGCATTTATGGACCATTCGAGCATGAATGTGGGCACTACAAAGGCTATCTTTTGGTTTCGTGAGAGGTCAAAAAGACATTCTTCCGTTAGGGCACGAGGTTCTCCTATAATAATTGTTGTAAAGGTGGTAAGGTCTATATCCCTCCTTTTAGAGAACCTCTAGCCTTCTTGTCTCGATCTTTTGAGGTTTGATGGTGATACTCACTACAAGAATTTTTTATAATATACGCCAAGATAACCGCCTATTTGCATTTACATCCATGGGTACCAACATAGATCGGTCTATAAATACAGGTGGAGGCCCATATGTCTTTAAAATTTGATGGCCAAGTACATCATTGCATTGGTTCTTTGGTTCCTCCTGCCGATAGTCATCCTAGATTTATAGAGCTTTATATATATGATACTGATAATGAGGTTGATAATAGAATGCGTGCGTTGGACCGAACTGAACATATTGAGGGGAACTTAGATTCTACCATAGTTTTTGGTCTTATACATCTTCTTGACGAGCATAATCCTTTAGTTAAACAGTTTAGGCTCATGAGAGACCGCTTAGAAGATTCTGGTAATGATTCTTTGGGTTTAAGAATTATTGGAGCTAGACCGGGTGATCCAGTTCAGTATAATCTACCTAGCTGTGATGAATTGGCTTTGTTGGTTGTTGGTGATTTTACTCTAGAAAACTATAAACGAGATATAATCGCCCACAACAAAAGCCATGGACTACAACGCATATCTCCTTTGCATCCAGCCTTTATGGCTTTGCAATATCCACTGTTATTTCCATATGGTGAACGTGGTTTTCAGATTGGTGTGCCCTATATCGGTGTCAGCCATACTACGTCAGGTATATGCCAAAAGATGACAATGCAAGATTACTATTGTTATTGTTTCCACTATAGAAAGAACCAAACAAATCCTTATCTTAAATGCGGTCAGCTGTCATCACAAATAAAAGTAGATGCTCGTGCTTGTGTGGATGAATGCCGAGTCCAGTATATATTAGACCACCAAAATGAAATACGTGTAGAAAGTTTACAAGGTGTAGGCGATGCTGTTGCAGGCGGGTCTATAGATGGTAGTGATGTTGGCAAACGGATAGTCTTACTTGCAAGTCACACTGGTGGTCATAGGTATATGATTCAAAACTACCATGACGCTATTGCAATATGCCGTGTCCATGGTCCGCACGACTTATTTATTACTTTCACGTGTAATCCTAAGTGGCCGAAAATTTCGGATGCTTTACAACTTGAACCAGGATAGCGTAGTACCGATCGAGCTGATATCATTGACATAGTATATAATATGAAGCTTGAGGAAATGCTTGACGACATCAAAGATGGTACTGTGTTTGGTCCAGTTGATGCGCTTATGTGCCTCTCCTCTATTTGGTTCTTCCTTCTCCTTTGTTTTTCTTCTAGTTTAGCTGCCTTCTATTTTTGTGCTATGATCTAACTTGCCTCTGTTTGTTTTTCATAGTGTTGCATGCTATCGAATTCCAAAAGCATGGCCTTCCCCATGTTCACATAATTGTTTGGTTGTCTAGACATACTGAACCGATGCTTACGCTTATTGATTCTTTCATTAGTGCTGAGATACCTGATCCCGAGTTTGATCTTTTAGGATACATTTTAGTTTTGGAACACATGATTCGCGGTCCATGCAGTGCTCTTAATGATAAGTGTCCATGCATGAAAAATGGTTCCTGTTCGAAATTTTATCCAAAGTCATTTCATGATGAAACATCTATAGACAAGGATGGTTTGGCTGTTTATAAATGGCCTAATAATGGACATTTTGTGTTAAAAGGAGATATTCGATTGGAAAATAGGTGGGTTGTTCCATATAATATGTTCTTTTTTTTAAAAAAAAAATACGGTGCCCATATTAATGTAGAGTCGTGTAACAAAACAAATATTCTTAAATACCTTTTCAAATATGTTACCAAAGGCCAGGACTGTGCAAAAATCTATCTTACAAGGCTTGCGAAAGGAAATGATACTCCATACGATTGTAGCACATCAACTGTAAACGAGATTAAAGAGTACCTTGATTGTCGATATATATGTGAACAAGATGCGGTCTGGAGGATCTTAGGTTTTGACATCCATAGGCACTTCCCTCTCAGAGAACGCCTTGTTGTGCATCTCCCTAATATGAATAGCATCCACATACATTCTAATGCAAACCTTTCATGTGTGGTCTCCAATAGCTTTGTTAGGAAGACTACACTCACTGAATGGTTCGTTACAAATAGAACTCATCCTCATGCTCATAATCTCACTTACTGTGATTTCCGTACGAAATGGTGTTGGGACGATAACACAAGATCATGGAAAAAAAAGACAAAGTGGGACAAAGATAGGTCGTCTTTACTTTGTTCATTCTTCTGTTGGCGAACGGTACTTTCTAAGGATGCTTCTTACGATGGTTAAAGGTGCACAAAGCTACGAAGATATTCACACATTTTAGTGTGTTGTCTATGACACGTTCAAGGCTGCGTGTGTGTAGCGTCCCGTTTTCGGACGGCACATAGTATTTACCGTTCTGCTTTTCTTTCTTCGCCATAATTCAAATTACCAAACTATTTGCAAAAGCTTCTTTTCTTTTCTCTCCGGTTTGTGTTTCAAATGTAATGTCCTTAACATTTGAAATTCAAATTTCGGTTTGGAGTTTCTCCTTTCTTTTGAATTCCCGGGCCATTTTGAATTGGGCCTCCTTTCTTTTTCGGGCTCAGCCCATTCCCCTCTTGGGCCTGCCCAACATCCGTGGCCCACCCAGCCCCTCTTTTCTTCTTGTCGTTCGACCCATCCTCCCTTTCGGCCTATGCCGCAATTGCTATTCAGCCTTCGCCATTTTTTTCTTGGCCAGCCCCCATGCTCGGTCATCTCTTTCTTCTCCCTCGGGTCAAACTGCAGCACCGCCCTCTCTCTCCCGTGATGCCACCACCTACGCCGAGCCTACCTACTCCCTCTACACCACCCACCGCTACTCCTCGGCGATGCCCACGAGCTCAAGACCTACCCCGCAGGTGTGCTTGCCCGCCACCGCCTCGCCGACAACCGCGACTTCCTCTCCTCGCCTCTACATCGTTTCTCCATCACAAGATGGTCGTGACGTCCCGGTCGTCCTCGCCGCACCGCGCTCACGTCATCCAAGCACCATGCCCACCTCGGCGCGTCACAGGCGCAGAAATAAGACGCTAAGACGCGACGCATCACCACTTCGCCGCCATCGCCAAGAGGGTCGCACAAATCATCGCTCTTTGCCATCAACTCCGCCACGCCACCACCAAGGCTCGCCACCTTGGCCTCCAAGGTCACGCTCCTCGCTGTCGCGCTCACCACCTCCCATGCCTTGTCGCCTCCGTGCGCAGCCGCCCATGCCGACACCGCACCTCCTTGGGACCGCGCAACACCAACGGCTCTCCTCCTCCCTCCTGTTGGCTCTCCTCCTCCTCGATGTCCTATAAAGTGCCTCCTATGCCCCCCTTGAGCTCCTCACGCCGCCCCGAGCTCCTGGTAAGATCCACCTAGCAAAAGCCTCCCCTTTTCATTTTCGGCCGCCGCCACCTCCACCGTCGTCTAGCTGCTCCGGCCATCTCCCAGCGCCGCCAACCCCGTCACCATGAGCCCCCAGCCACTAGGAGTCTTTCCCCTCAAAGTCCCTCGAGGATTAGCCACCGCCGCCGCCGTATTTGAGCTTCTTCCCTGCCTCCGGCCGCCGCCTTCATCACCATACGCCGCCGCCTACAGACCTCCTCCGGCCTCCCTCAAGCTGCTTATTGGCTTTGTCGAGAGCCCTCCAAAGGTTCTCCCCACCAAGCCACCATCAAGCACCTCTCATGCCACCGAAGCCGCCGCCATCGCTAGCACCACCCGCCGCCAAGGACGCCTCCTTCCAAAGGCCGCCACCCCATCACCGCACCGCCTCGCCAGCCTCCCGCTCAGTGCTCAAGTCACTCCGCCAACAAGTTGCACGTGTTGCATCACAAGACTCGCCAACGCTGCCCGTGCGTGGCCTGTTCGGACCAAGCCACTATTTCCTCATCATTAGCTTTAATGATGGTGCTTAAAACCCTAATTAATCATTAGTTAGTTAATTGTGTCCTAAACCCCCCTACTCTCACTACCCTCATGGGCCCCACGCGCCAAAGAAACCTGCAGCCTCCCCTTCATTGCCCTCGCCTAATGGGCCCCATGGCGATTGCTCCCTTGCACCAAGGTTCTCAGGCGCATGGACCACCCACACTGTCTTTGTGCATCGGCCCTTCTCTCTCTCTCTTTGTCAATTCAATTTAATCTTCGCAAATTCTGATCTCCTCGGTTATAACTCCAAAAATTATGAAATAAATTTCTAAAAATTTGTTAAATCAAGATCTTGCTAATGGCATAGGACTTGATTAATTTTGAGTTCATTTGTGTATTATTGTGTATTTATTTGCTCTCTTTGCCGTTGTGCCTTTTTCCGGTATTTTCGCCCGATTAGGATTTGAAGACGCCAGAGATTCCCAAGTTGATCAAGACCAAGAGTATCAAGATCCCCTTGCCTTTAACCAAGGCAAGTCAGTACTTTGATCATGTTGAGCCTACATTTTATGCAAATTATATTTATTTAAATTAGCAAAACTTGCATGCCTTAATTCTTTAATCAAATGTATGTTAAAGCTTAAGGTAGTTAAACACCCACTTGTTGGTTAATTAATTAATATGCCATCCTTCACATTTTGAATCCCTTGTTCCTTGTCACCTTAGTAATTATATGGTAATACTAGTTATAGTTTGTACTTAAGCGACATGCTAGACTTGCTTAAGTACCGGGTATTAAAATACCACAAACATCATTCTTCAAAAATGAAATGATTTGGGTAGTCATTGGTGGTCCATTGACTAAAAGGAATGGAATAATTTGGTTTTACTCCTCAAAACTCCAATAATTGCTAGTACTATCTAGGCGGATGCTGAGGCGGTGGGTGCTAACGAAGCACATGGTGTGTGGAATGAATCGCCCAGATAACCCTAAGAACTTAATCTTGCCACGACCTCCTGTGTTAAACAAGTACAACCATAAGTCTACAAAGTGCAACTTGGCTTAGTAAAATTATTAAACGCTGAATGTGTCTCACTAGTGGAGAAATGGCACGCGCAAGCTTGCGGTACATCCAGCTTGAATGGGACACCGATACAAGATGAAGTTGCCAACGTCGTGGGTAGTCCAACTATACCACACGCGCATGGTACAACATCCCTCACGAACGTATGGGCGTAACCCCATATGGGTGAGATAACGGAAAGGGCAAGATAGTTTGAAAGGTTACTGTGACGGTCGCCCAACTACATGACTACAGAATCATGTGGGGTAATGGGTATGACTATCTCTTGTGGGTACAATATACAACCTCTGTAGAGTTTAAACTATTTAAACAGCGGTGCCTACGGTCAAAGGCGGACATGGGAATCTTAACTTGAGTTAGTTCTATTTCAAAAACTTGGTGGGTGGATTGAAAAGTGTGGATGGCTCACCTAGCCTTGTGTTGGATTTTCCCTGAGTCTTCGAGCTCAGTGGGTGTGGTAATTGGAGGCAGCTCCAATTGAAAAGATGCATGGTGTAGAGTTTTCGACGGATGGAAGCTCTCTGTTATTAAATATTGCACATTACTCTCTTTAATAAAATGCAATTTGTTAAAATGCTAAGTGATGGGACTTTGTAATTATGATAATTGAAAATATTGCTTTAGCAAATAAAAGAACCCGAGCCATCCTTTTTAAGCCTTGCATGTATATTATTGCATTGTGTGTTGGCTTGCGAGCACGGAAGTTGTGCTCATTCTCGCTCTTTCCCCCAAAATCCTCAGAAGCAGGAAATCCTAAAGAATTACGACTACTACGAAGTTCCAGAAGCTAGAGGCCCAGGAGATAATGAAGCATAGTGTAGTCTTTAGTTGTTCTAGTCTCGCCCTAGTCTAGTTGACTCCGTTGGTGCTTGCGTGCATCCTATATTATCTGAATTTTTAGGTAATATCGGACGTACAAGGGTTTCCCCAGTCACTTGCATGTGGAGAGATGTGCTCCCACCCTTTGCTTCCGTTGTTGTTTCCGCCTCTGTAATGTAATCAGTTTGGCCTATTCGGCCCTTATTGCAAAATTTGACCCGATGCGGTCTATGTAAACTCTGAAGTGTTAAATTAATGAATGGTATGGTTTTACGCCATGTATGAAATGATTCAGTGATGTGTTTGTGAGTGCTAGCTACTGATCCAGGGAATAGCATAGTGTTTTCACAGAGGATTTGGATTCTCGGAATCCGGGTCCGACAGTGTGCTGCGTGTGGTCTGTTAGGAGACGATAGCGAATGGCATAGTGGTTTTAGAGAGGCTTCTACATGGGGTACACCGTACCAGCTTAGACATCTATTTGTGGCAATGTTAATTTACTATGACATTAATGATGAGCATGCATTCTTTGAGAGTTTTTTTTACTGATCTAGCGGATGATTTTCAGTATTGATTACGATGATCTATGCATAATTTGTCACATGTTTTTCCTTCTACAGATCTTAGAGATCATTTATTAGATGAATTATCATCTCTTTTCGCAAAAAGAGGAGCTAAAATTTCTAATTTTAATTTGCCTGCTAAAACCAGTAATAGTGATCCTATCTGTGTTCATACTGTTTTGGATGACGAAATGTCATACGATATTGATAGCCTTATTATTGAATCTAACAATTTGTGCGCCATCCTTAATTCTGACCAGAAAAAAGCATTTGATAATATAGTTTCCCGTGTTACTAACAAACAGCCTGGTTTCTTTTTTGTATCGGGTTATGGCGGCACTGGTAAGACTTTTCTATGGAATGCACTTGCATCATATTTAAGATCTATTCAAATGATTATTTTGACAGTTGCTTCTTCTGGAGTTGCTTCATTAGTGTTGCCTAGGGTAGGACTGCCCATTCTCATTTTAAAATTCCTTGATATCGATTTAAACTAGTATCTCATGATATTAAAAGAGGAACCATGTTAGTTGAATTGATCTGCTCTAGCTCATTGATTATTTGGGACGAAGCTCTCATGGCCCATAGAAAAAGTTTTGAAACATTGGATCAAACTTTTTGAGATATTTTAGCTATGGAAAATACTGATGCTTGTAGCATGCCGTTTGGCGGTAAGGTGTTTGTCCTTGGAGGTGATCTAAGGAAAATTTTACTAGTTATTGAGGGGGGAACTAGAGCTCAAATAGTTGACGCTTCCATCACAAATTCGCCTCTTTAGGATTTTATTGAGGTCCTTCCATTAACAATTAATATGCGGCTGTCTTCTGAATATAGAAACTTAGCTAGAAAACAAATTACCGTTGAATTTAGTCAATGGATTATAAATCTCAATGATGGTTAGTCAGCTCTGTAATAAATTGCAAGTGTGAGGTTGAGCCGTTTTGGATAGATATACCACATGATCACCTAATTATAACAGATACAGATAAAATTCAAGCTATAGTACAATATGTATACATTGACTTTGAGGATAATTTTTCTGACCCTACTTATTTACAAAATCGTGCCATACTATCACCTACTAATGAGGTTGCTGACGAGATCAACGCTTTCGTTTTGAGTCAAGTGCAAGCTAACAAAAAGAATACCTCGCCAGACAAGATTTCAAATCTATTGAAACAACAGCTGAGGTTGACCTTCTTTACCCCACAGAACTCTTGAATTCTATAGATGCAAACAATTTTCCTCAGCATAAATTAATCCTTAAGGTAGGTGTTCCCATCATGCTCCTAAGAAATATAAATCAATCGTGCGGCTTATGTAATGGAACATGTCTTGTAGTTTCAAGGCTTGTTGATTTTATAGTGGAAGCAAAGATCATTACTGGATCAGCCACTGGTAAATGTGTTTACATACCTCGCATAACCTTAACTACCAGAAACGCAAAATGGCCTTTCAAATTGCAACGTCGTCAGTTTCCAATTAAATTATGTTATGCAGTTACCATTAAGAAAAGTCAAGGACAAACGCTTTAGATTGTTGGACTGTATCTTAGAAGACCTATTTTCACTCATGGACAATTATATGTTGTGGTTTCACGAGTCACATCGAGGAATGGCCTAAATTCTTATCGAAAATGATGACGGTTCATGTGGTTGTACAACAAAAAATATCGTTTACCATGAGATATTGCAATTGATTGCCTATCCATAGCTCTATTCGTCTTTGTATATTATATGTGATGCAGCCTTGTGTTAGTATGGTCGTGTATATAGCTAAACTTTTTTGTAGCCGATGCTTGTGGTATTTCATCCGTTTTTTAAATCTACAGGTTGGTGTCCATTGATTACATAGATATATATTTGACCTGATTGTTTGTTACAAACTCTTACTATTGCTTAACCCAACAAGAGAAAACCTACATATGTATGTTGCATGACATATCTGTTATTTACGTGTTTTAGTTTCCTGTCTGAAAATATAGTATCTGCATTACTACTGTGTAGAACAGATATTTACAGCTTCCTCATCCTGTCTCATTTGTGATGTCCTGTATAGCTTCTAGAAACATGTACTTTCTGTTGATCAAAACCTTCTGACTTTTCTCTGCAGATGTCATATAGTATGTTATCAAATGTTAATCCAAGCAGCAAACACTGGAAGATATGCGTGAGGGTTTCTCGCTTATGGGAGTACCGTGGAAATGTGGATAGTGGTGCAGTTCAGCACCTTGATCTTGTCCTAGTGGATGAACAGGTAATGTTCACTCTGTATTTTCCATTGCTTTGTCTTACCTTCTTTTCTATATTATTGTTCTGCTATATTTGATTAATTGTTTTAAAACTGTAGGGTGCTACTATGTACGCTGAAATACCTGCCGACTATATAGAAGCTAAAAGATCACAGCTACGAGAGGGATGCGTTTATGCTTTGAGCCATTTCTTAGTATGTTCTAATAAGGAAAGATACAGAGCTATAAACTGCGCACATATGATCGAGATTACTTACTACACTAAAATCGAGGAAATGACTCCAATTGCCCCCAAACTTCCCTATGTATGCATACAACCTTGTTCCGTTTGCTAACCTTACAAATTATGTTGGCGAAAATAGATCCTTTCTTGGTACGTTGCTCTATAAATACCTGCTTATACTTTATCTGTCTTACATGTTTTTGTTCAAACAGTTTATCATCTTTCTTTTAATAAAAAAAAATGTGCACAGATGTCATTAGAGTTGTTATAGCTATTTCAAATGCTATGTATGTACAAGGTGCAAATCAAAATGTTCCTTCATTGAAGAGAGTTATTGCCCTAAAAGTTGCTGGGTATATAGACACTATGTTTCATTTCTTTACATACAGCTGTTCTATATTCGCTGCTAAATATTTTATGTACTTTGTTTATTGCTTTAACACATCAAATATTGTGCCATATAGCAATCACGCAGCTTAAACTTACACTTTGGGGACAGCGTGCATCTGAGTTCGATGGCAACCACATTTATGAGCTTGGGCAAACAGAACCTATCGTAATCATTTTTGTCCGCGTGCTTATGAAAAGATATCGATGTAAGTTTCTTATCTGCTGGGTCATATTTTGCCTGTTGCCTTTCTTCTTTCTATAGACCTATGTATGAAAGTGTCCCATAGCCATGATTAATTACTTCAGCATGTAATCACCTCCTGCCCTTTCCGGTTAGATTTTTCTTGAATTCTTATAGTAAGTATTAGCCGTGTGCCTACAGAAAAAAAAATCAGTATGTTTTATTCACTCAACCAAATGATCACTCCTTTCTATCTCTATCTGTAAGGCTAGAAAATGTTTCCTGTCTGCTCGGTCATATTTTGCTTGTTGCCTTTCTGCTTTCTATAAACCTATGCATGAAAGTGTACCATAACCATGCTTAATTAATTCAACATGTAAACACATCCTGCCCTTTTCAGTTAGATTTTTCTTGGATTCATAGAGTAGGTATTAGCCATGTGCCTACAGAAAAAAAAGACTAAATCTAATTTATTCACTCAACCAAATGATCACTCCTCTCTATCTCTATCTCTAAGGCCAGAAAATGTAAACCCTATATACAACTATCTTATGCACAGTTCTGCTCCCTACCTTTTTCTCTAGAATTCTTTGTTATCTCTGATTATGTCTCTACACTTCTTTGTTATCTCCGATTCTCTAAATAAGTCTAACACTTGCACGTACTTACATATGAGATTAATCGTATACCTACGGCCAAAAAAAAAAAGGACATATGAATTTTCACGCACTTTATAGCCGCATAACAAACTATAAGGATTCAAAGCCATATGGTGGGATCTATATCACCATGCACATGAACGACTTCTATTCACATTAACCAGATGGTTTTCTGTTCACTTAGAGTCCCATGATTAGTGATGCAAGAATGTAGTACATAGAAAAGGGCTATATTGATTTATTTCTATTATATTTTCCCTTTTCTTATGATTATTTATACACAAATCGACTATTTACTATATGTTTTCTTATGCTAAAGCAAATTAACTGTTCTTGCATCTATTACCTTATTTGCTTAGAGAAAACACAATAGATAAATTGATCTTAACTGTGCAGCTTAAAGCTAATGGATTTTACTTGTTTGCTTTGTATAGATGAAAAAGGCCTTACTGGTTTCGTCCAATTTTACTTCTTATTTATCTTCCTATTTTATTCATTTCGTTCACATTAACCAAGTGATTTCCTATTCACTTATAATCCCATAGCTAACGATGCAAGGATGTAGTAAGGTGAAAAGATATATTTATCTATTTCTATTATACATTTCTATTTTTCTTATTTATAACTTATACACAAAATGACTATTCACTACCAGAACACGGTTTTTCCCGAAAGTGCCAAAACACTCAGAAATGAGGCAAAACACTGGGAGCGATTTTCCGACGCCAACACTCGGGAAACAAAGACTCGGATAGATTAGTCGGGTGAAACATTTTCCGAGTGTTACACTCTGAACTATACTTTCCAGTGTATACATATACACTCTGAAAGGAAAACACTGGAGAAAACCCTCCTCAACGGCTTCTCCACCAGTAACGGAATCTTTACCGAGTGTGGACACTGAATATGATGAAGAAACACTCGGGAATGTTTCCAACGTTTGACGGACGAAACCAGGGAAAATTGACACGTGTCGATTTTTCCCGAGTACATGGTAAAAATGACACTCGGGATTTTAACCTCGTAATTTCTTCATATTTCTCTCTGGAGATACAAGAAATCTCACGAATGACCAAAGTTTTATCTTGGACTTCATTCTGGAGCTTTCTCATATCATTTTCTTTTCCTAAAAGAAGTAACAGTCAGGCAAAAATCAAAAACATAAGCAGTCTTAAGTTCAGCACTTACTGTTTATCCTTTCCTGCACCTTTTCGGTTGCAGAGTTAGTTTCTTTAAGCTTCCTCATGAGAAATTCTACTTTCTCCCATAGCTTTCTCGACTCCTGTTTTTGATAATCGAGCGAGTCGGCCAGAGTCTTTTCGTCGCTGTTTAACCTGTAAAGGTTAAAAGTGGACATGAACATTATTCAATCGGTTGTAAGCTCTTCTACAACCATTGATCCAGTCGCAAGTTCTTCTACGACTATGGATCTAGTCGTAAGTTCTCCTACGACTAAGCATTTGGTCGTAAGCCTTTTACGACTAGTACCTAGTCGTGAGTTTTTCCACGACAAACCCCGTAAGCACTATATAAGTAGTCAAATCGAAAACGACTATGAAAAATAGTGACTTACCACCTCTCTCGCTGCTTGCGTAGTTCCTCTTTTCCTCGTCATAGTTTAGAAGTTGTCGATGATATTCACCGACAACGCAATTTGCTCTATGGCTTTCTCGCAAAAGAAAAGACGGTGAGAAACAAAAGAAGATTATACATATATATAAGTATCCTTAAATACTTACACTCATGGTTGATCGAGCAAATATCGAGTAAACCAGACTCGGGTGCTTCACTCGTCCACTCTCTCAACTTGGTCCCACCAAACCTTCTCAAGGCGCCATTATCAAAAGTGTTCTCTATTGGGAATGTCTTTGGAATGGGGACCTGATGGCGAGATCTAAAGGCGTAAGACCCCACTATGGAAGTAGGGCCAAAGAAATCGTAATGGTTAAAGTATTCCTCATCTTCCGATTCTGAAATTACAGTTTCTCTTTGGGTACTGTGAAGGAGGTCTCAGAACGATTTCTTCCCCGCACGGTGGTCGACATACATCACCACCTTGGGCAGAGGCTTCTGATCGCTCTCGTTGGTCCCACGACCACATCATGGTCATGGCAAGCTATTTCAGTGGTTGTAGTCTGCTACCTCAATGGTTGTAGCCGCCACCTCAAGAGTAGTAGCTGCAACCTCAGTGGTCATGGCGGCTACCTCTGGTTGTAGACGCCACCTCAAGAATTATGGTCACGCCTCGGGCTATAGCTACGACTTCAATGGTTGTGACAATCGCCAGAGCCACGACTTCTTCCACCACTCAGCCGAGGATGGTCCTTCGACCACTTTGTCGACTCTCCAATCACTGGAGAGGCGGCAATGGGCTTCTCGATAGAAGCCACCTCGGGGACGGAAGAAGTCGAGCTAAAACAAACAAAAGGATAGCAAGTCAAATTGTGAAAAGCAAAAGGTAACAAGAGGTTGTTCTTACACTTTAGCCTATTTCACATACCTCTGCACCCTGGACTTGATCAGAAACTTTGAAGCCATCTTCCCGATGGAAGGGTTATTTGACTTCTTTGCTACGACCACGCCTAGTCGTAGCTCAAGTTGGGGAATAGGATCGCCACGACCACGCCCCGTCGTGGATCTTGAACAGGACCATTTCTCCGTCTCCTCGACTTTCCGGAGGGCCGAGATCGGTCTCGACCACTGAAGAGCAAAGACTACCCTCAACGGTAGGCTCGGCCGATCAAGATTGTCCGTCACAAAAGACATAAATTCCTTCCAGTTCTCCTTTTCTAGTTGCTTGACAAAACTAGAAGTGGCAGAAACTGTGAAAGCTTTCTTGTCATAATGAAAAGGTACCTTGGCCTTGTGGACTTTACGCCTGGGAGGTTCTTCGACCTCCTTGGTCTCCTCAGCTGTAGCCACTTCAGTCTCGGCTTCTGCTGAAGACGTGCCCTTGCCCTTACAGGCCTTGCGTATAAGAGGTTCTTCATCCTCCTCAACTTCAGATGTTTCGACCTCGGCTATTGTTGCGAGCGTGCGTGCTGCAGATCTTGCCAAGGACCTGGTCGAAACAAAGTAACTTGAGCTTGATCCTCCCTTGTCGGCTACTCTTGTAAGTCGACGCTTTTTCGTCGGAGGAGATGAGCCCTTGTTCACTATCACCCTCGCTAATGGTCACCGCCGACCTCTTCGTCAGTCTCCGGCGGTTTTCCATGCCTACTTTTCAGAAGAAAAATGTAAAAGAAGAATCAATGACCAGACGTAAGTTTTTCTACGACCAGTACCTAGTCGTAAGCTTTTCTACGACATGTCCCTGATCGTAAGGTTTTCTACGATCACTACCTAGTCGTAAGTTCTTTCTACGACTATGAAGTCCTAAGGATAAAATCAATTTTTGATTACCTTCAGGCGCTTAACCTTTTCCTCTGCGGATAGAACCGCAAGAATTTGAGGAACCACCACTCCGGGTGGCGGGGGCTTCTCACAAATGAGTTTGACTCGAACGTCAATCTCTGTCTGTGAGAGATCTGTGTAAAATAGATAAAGATATTCATTAGACAATTTTGAAGAGGACCAAACTGAGAAGTTAAGTCGAAAAACTACTTACCCTCCTCATAGTCCCTGGTCGGGTCCTTTGACCCCGTGTACCTCCACATAGGAGGCACTCGTTTCTTCAAAGGGCTAATTCGACATGTGATGAAATCCTTCACCACATGCCATCCGGCCAACCCCTCGCTTTCAAATCCTTGATGGCTTGAATATAGGGGCAATCCGACCGATATCCCGGGAGTCGAATCCTGTGAAGCTTTTTTCGCAACCTTCCCTCAAGGTAAGGCTGTCTTCAAGGTGACTTTCCAAAGAAACCACCTCTTCCTCCACAACGCCACGAAGACCTAGTGAACATCTGAATATACTCCTTCGACTTCCGTCATGGAGCCTCAGATCAAGAACTTCCAAATTATCCTGCATTGTCGAGCCATTCCAGAGAAATACTAAAAGAGCTCAAGATCCGCTGGAATTCCCAAGTACGCCTCACACAGATACACAATACGCCAAGATTGTGATGGAATTAGGACCAAGGTTCACCAATTCCACTCCAAAATGCTCGAGTATGAGTGTGAGAAAGGGGTGAGCAGGTAATCGAAGACCACACTCACAATACGCCTGGAAGACGGGGATTTGTTCATCCTCCCCGACGCACCATTGTTGCTTGTACCGAACCACTCCACAAGAACGCCTCAGAATCTTCCCAATTTTGACAAGGGCTTCCATCTTCGCCAGATCCATCTCTCGACTCGCCCACTCGAGACACTCCTGCCATTTCTATCAGAAGGAGGAGATTTTTGATTGAGTTGGTGGCGGAGAAGACAAGAACTTGATGAACAGTGGAATGATTTGGGGAAAGTATGAACTTAGGTCTTACCCCCGGTAAGTTTTTATAACCGCAGCACCTTGAGCCGTGAGGCGTGATATTCAAGGGTCGCCACCATCTTGGGAACCGCCCAACAGACAAAGCTAACAAGCGCCGCTTGAGATTCCTTAGTGTGTCCGTCGAGAAAATCAGCTTGCTTTTACACCTCAAGCTTAAATTACTTCCTTGGTTAGATCCTTTTTTCAACTAAAGGAAATGATAATCGGAAAGTTATTTCTTCCGATCACTATACTACGCACCACCTCGTGATCGAGGAGTGTTTTACGACTATTTGATAGTCGTAGTAATCTTCTTGACCAAGCATATTTCGTCAAAGTAGCGCATAATAATATCAAGAGTTTTTCCTTCGACTATCTTTCTACGACCTTCTCGTGGTCGTAAGACCATCTATAACTCCTTTACCAAGTAAGTTGCTTTCACTTGAAGCTGGGGGGCTAGATGACGAGGATATAATAATCCTCATTTTATCTTTTATCTATAATTCTTATTATAGGTAAATATGACATCATACGGACCATGAGTATACCCCTTAATGTTATAAGGGATGAGCCTACTGGGTAGTCGTAAGTTCTTCTACGACCACCCCCATAGTCGTAAGTTATGCTACGACTATCCCATAGTCGTAAGTCTTGCTACGACTACCTCATAGTCGTAGGTTCTTCTACGACTAGGTCAGCTACGACCACCTTATGATCAATTAAACCTATAGACAAGTGGGCCCAATTGATTAAGGGATTCAAACAGTCATCATACGTTGTTACTCTGCGAAGTAATGGCATGTAATACTCCATTATCTCTGGTATATAGCTGTTGGGCGACGTGGAGGAGTTAATACGCCGGTGATTACTACCAACGTGCGCCCGTTACAGGATGTGATGAGGCGCCGCTTCACCTGGAGGAACTACCGCTCCTTCACGTACTTTATAAAGGCGACAATCAGAGAAAGGAAGGCGGATCAGATTAGGCGATCAGGAAGACAAGCACTATCTGTAATAGTCTTAGTTTTCCCCTGATTGTTCAGAATATACTCAATACCATACACACACAGGAGTAGGGTTGTTATTCTCTCCTGAGAAGGCTCGAACTCAGATAAAACTTCCCGTGTCAATCTCTCTACGTGATTTCACTCTAGGAGACCCCCCGAATCAAACAATCTTTACGTAAGTTCGGTTCTAAAACACCGACAGTTCCCGAGCTCACAACATTCAAGTTCAAGTTCGAAAATGTAAGCATAAGTCATGATACATATAACAATTCCAAATAGTAATTTCATAGTCTTATATACATCAAACAAAAGCACGATCATCTGCTACCATTTGCATGCACGCAATTTCGCTTCAATCTTCGTGCACAAAAGCATCATTTTTGTAGTTTTGCAGATACAACAAAACTTAATATTAGTGCCATCTTACAACAAAAGTAAGGAATTGATATTACATGAAAAGATAATTAACCAAACTATTGAGAAAGCAAAAATTCCTTTAAATCATGATGAGCAACATAATAACATGGCAAATCAGTTAAGGGCATGCCTGGGGTGTGGGCCAGCTAACTTGTGGCATAATTGATCATTTACTTATGTCATCTACAGCACATGCAAGAGAAATTTTAGTATAATGATGTACTACTGTAAAAAGGAATGAGCTGAAACTATATATGGACTTAATTAAGAGGTGCGAGGAGTGATATTTTGTTAGATATATAATTACATACATGGTATCCACTTGTATGATGTACCTTTTAAAAGCTCTGCAAATTCATTTCTTGACGTGCTTATTAGCACCTAACAATATAGAACATGAAAAGCACAAAGCTAAAAATGTTAAACTCCAACTCTCAATATTTTGTCATTGTGAACTCTCGATCAACATTTATGTCTCAAGCACTTATCATCAAATTCATAGAAAGGAGTGTACATAGAAATTATTATATGTTGACACATTTCAAAAGAATTTATGATATAGATATATAGTGAATTAGTTATATATGCAGCCATTTTTATCCATTTTATAGCAAGCACCTAATTGTGAATGTTTTCTAATATTGGTATCCTTTTAGTAGATCATGAAAATAGCAAGCACCTGGTGGTGGCCTCTCGGCGATGGACACATTCACATGATCTTCAATATTAGCACCAGCATCTTCAGCATTAGTAGTAGAAGCAACTAATCCCGTCGTTCCCTACATTTTCATAAGAAATCGTATTATAAGAAATTTGCAGTAACGACCAATAATTACATTGCATGTCATTTCAATGTCTTCTGTATCAAGCACTCATAAGAGACTAACAATATAATAATCAGTATGCAGTTACTAACCGGAGCAGATAAGTTAGGCAGTGGTTCCCCCGGTGGAGGGCCATTAAGTCGAGTCTCGGTCCCGAGTGCCTGCATATTTGTTTGCACATTGCCATACATTAGCCAAGTACGAATATATATATTTTTTTGCATATTACTTTGTTATTGTACTACCACGCTCCAACTAACCTGCAGGAGCATTTGCTCCAACCGCTACCTAGCCTCAATTTCTGCTGCGGCCTTCGCTCAAGCCCGAGGATATATCCCATGTGATGGTCGCAGTCGACTTTGAAGGTGTACTTCATTCGTTGATAAAGTACTCGTGGTTCGGACCTCCGAGAGGGTTGTTGGTGTGCTAATGTAGCCGGCACCCATGAAGAAACGACCATGTTTCTTCCCTTTCCAAATTTTGTACACATGAGTCGCGTCTAGTGGTGAATTCATTACATCGTAGTCCGTGCCATGAATCTCCTTAGAAAGATCAAGATATGCGACTGTTGGACAAAATCATCGAGAGCGAAAATCATCGTGGACAAAATGATCGAAATCGTACTAAGTTCTCTGCTGTGTGTCGGTCGCACAAGGTGCCCTCCGATCACCCTCCTAGCTTCTACATATGCCTCCATATCGGAGACAGGCCTCTCGCTTCTTCTTTTTCCTCGCACCCAAAAAACCACAACGGTCAATAAATATGTATCTCGCAACATACAATCAATATGAACATGTTGACCTACCGTGTTCTTCTTGCAACGAGCTATGGAGGAGCTGCCTTGATGATGTGCTACCCCGTCCATCAACAATCTTCGCTCCCTAGCAAAGACGAGAGTCCTCTAACCATCGCTCGCTGCACCACCTCTCTTAGGCAATCTCCGCCATGCATCTTCACACTTAAGGGCCCACCAAGGTATTGTCTAAATTAACCAAGTGTTAAATATGAACAAACTAGAATTGATTGTAATCAAGGACATCGCTTGTACAGCTTGGTTACTGCATGTACTCGCCCAAAGTGATATCGCTTGGCAAGCCTCGGCCTCACGAATTTGTGTCAAAGGACTTGTGTGTAGTAATAGATCACCGCTTGGATGCATGCTTCAGAGATCATCTGTGGGATCACTTCTTAACACAATTATGCAAAGACTCTCCTAGAATCGACTTCTCCGTCCCTCAAACCCATCTAAACCACCACTACAATCCGACATCAAATAAATCAGAAGATTAGCCTTTGTGCATACTAATGTAGTAAAATACCAAAGATCCAAGTAATTAATAATGCTCGACATACATTTTGTTCACAATATAATAAAGTTACCGGGAAGTTACTGTAGTAGTCAGAATTGATCAAATGTTATACAAAATCTAGAGATACACACAATGACCGTGGAGTGACAATATCTTCATGATTTCTAACAATAATACTATGCAAGAGAGTGCATTAACACATTACGGAGGTATGGTAATTGCAAATCATATGTTGGCAAAAAGAATGTGTGATTGTGCATGGATTTGAAGTTAGACAAAATATCAACAAGTTTAGCATTGGCTTAAGTAGTTCTCATCATTTCCTTTGGAAATACATTGTTAGTTTCCTTAGTTAATTGTACTCGTGTTTAGTGACTATCTATGTCTTTGTTAAAGTTCCTTTAATTATATATCTTGAGTTTGTCATTTTCATTGTTTTGGAGCGTAACATTTTCGGTACATGGAGAAACATTATCATCGTGATTGTGTGGTGCATGTGATCACATATATGTTAGAGGACATATATAGTTGCAATATCGCAAACATTATTTATCTAGGTGCTACCTTGCAAATCACTTTGGCTTGAGCACCAAATCAATATTGAAAATCCAAAATAAAAATGTGAAGACAGCTCTTAATTTACCATGCCTACAGTTAACATTGTAGATATTTAGATTTTTTTTTGACAGAATCCGGCTGAGGTAATCGCTTTTTATGTACAAAGAGATAGCTAGGGCCCATGATTTATATATATATATATATATATATATATATATATATATATATATATATAAAATAAAGAGTAAAAGGCGGTCATTTCAATAATATCACAAACAACGTACATGATCAGTTGCTAGTGGTATCGCCCAAAATCTGATATTCACAAAAGATCGGCTGCTAATGTATCATTGAAAATGATTAGAAAGACTGAAAGCAATTGACATTGAGATGTGTTTTTGCCCTCAAATGCTTTTGGTTCATGTTTTTAAATCTGTTTGTTGCTTTCTTTCTATTTACTTGGAGAAATAGCTTCATAAACTCTGGAAAATTATTCAATAATATAATGTTCAGTAATTTTTCCTTTAAATCCTAAGCACTTGTAATACAATCAGGAAAAATCAGAAATGAACAATTTTGTAGACAATATTTTAATATTGACATGAGAAATGAACAAAACTATAGGAAAATACTGATTAATCCAACTAAATGTGGAATATATGGAGTGATGGTGGTAGTAGCCTATCTATACATCTGGAAGCAATTTTGTAGAACATAGAAGCAGATTTGAATATTCAGTCACTTACCCAAAAACTTTCCTCCACCGCCGCAAACAGCTTGTCAAATTGTATTTCTCCTTCAAAGCCAGTATCTTCAATGCCTTGTAGTGGCACCATGTCCATGTGCTCTGCCTTCCTCAGAGGTGACCAAGCCAGAAGTGCCATCGAATCAACACGCCAATTATGCCGCTCGAAGTCTACATTTCTCACCCCTGCCTTCTTCTCGCCATTGCCTGCATATTAGTTTTTTTGAGGTATGCAAGTAAGTGGGCTAAATTAGTGAAAGTGTAAACAATTACTTACGTGTCACCAACAGGAATGATGACAGTCTTCTCCTCCTCTCGGGTTGGTCGTCATGGCAGGTTCACAGGTCCTCGCAACCAAAATTCTTTGTCAGAGTAATCGCCTCCGCCTCATGGTGCTCATCCTCCTCACCCTCCGCCTCAGGGTGCTCTTCCTCCCCACCTCCGCCTCAGGTGCTCATTCTCCACATCATCAGCACGCGAGGGCTGCGGGGTACAGGAGCCTGATCCACTAGAGGTAGACCCCCCACTGCCCCCTCGAGGGGCCGCGGCTGCCCCTCTGCCTCCATCACATGTTGCTGCCACTTTGGAAAACAAGCGCCCGCCTCGACTAGAGTATCCCGTGACGCTGGGAAGTCATGCATGGATGTGTGGTACGCGACCCGCATGGTGAAGTTCTGTTTCAATGCCCGATCATATGTCACTATGCCTTGTTCCCAAGCATGTAACAATTCATCCACCACCGGCTCCATGAATACACTCATATTCTTCCTGGTATTCAGGACCGTGGATTATTAAGGAAAGGAATATGTATCGCTTCGCATGCAAACGCGGGTGGGAGGTTAAGGGGAATGACAAACACAGGCCAACAGTTGTATGGCGCAACCCCATACCAAATGGGTTAAACCCATCAGTTGCAATTGCAATTCGAACATTCCGAGGCTCCGCGGCAAACTCTACATAGTCTCGGTCAAATTGCTTCCATGCTTCACCATCAGATGGGTGGACCATCTTGTCATTATGGTACCGACGACCATACTTGTGCCATACCATTTGTTTGGCAGAAACCTCAGACATGTATAACCGTTGGATTCGTGGCACAAATGGTAGATAGCGAAGTATTTTTCTGCCAATAGGAAGCTGCCTCTTCTGACCATCACCAGAGTCAACCTCAACAAACCTAGACTCACCACACTTATCACAGTGATCTTTGTCCACATTCTCATTCCTAAATAGCATGCAATGATTTGGACAAACATCTATCTTCTCATATGGCATATTTAGTGCGCTTATCAATTTCTTGGCCTCATACAAGTTAGCGGGCAGTTTGTGACCATCTGGGAGAAGAGTGCTAAACACGCTTAAGAATGCATCAAAGCAAGCAATGCTTGTGCTGAACTGGGACTTGACAGTAAGTAGTCGTGTGATGGCATCTAGTTGGGATACCTGTGTTTGCCCATGAAGTGGTTGACTCGCTGCGGACAACATATCAAAGAAAGCCCTTGTTGTAGGCTCCGGTTCTTCCTCAGCAGGTGGCCCATATGCGTGACACACATCATCTAGCATGTCTTCTATCCTACTCTCATTGTGGCCGCCGTCGTCCGTTTCTTCCCTTAGCACATCTGATATGCTATGTTGTGACTCGCCGTGATAGACCCACACGGTATAGCCTGCCCTAAATCCGTACTTGCACAAGTGTACGATCATTGTTGCCCTCATTTGTGGCCATGTGTTCGAACAACGAGAACAAGGGCACAACACACCCATCCATTACTCCTAGCAAATGCTCGATCCACAAAATCACGACTTTTCCATCCATTCTTGGCTACATCACCCATCGCTCTACGCCAAAGGTACATCCAACTACGATCCTCACCATCCTAGTGTGCAAAACATAATGCATATTTTAATCCAACTTTTATTTGTGTCAAAAATTACAACTACAGAGCTAGCTACAAGCTACCATAGGATGGATGCCCTATATATGTACACTAAAACAGATTGACATGAAGACAATATACATGATCACGGAGAATAAAAACACTTTCTTTCAATATATATGAATACCATTATAAATGAATTTCATTATTTATTAATACGTTAATGTAGCATTGTAATGACAAAGATATCAATCCACCATAAATGGACAACATAAAAGAAAATAAGCAAACTTTATTTCTTTTTCCACTTATCCATTACCTTACAAGACTTCTTGGAGCCGAGGAGCCGAGGAAGTCGGTGGGGAAGATGGTTGCACTGTGCCGGTGGAGGCATGTCGTAGGGAGGCGGCAAAGACTCAGAGGCAAGCACCCAAAACAATCAAGCCTCAAATAACTGTAGTATCTCTTGACTAGGGACTATATTGAAAACCATGAGCTATGTTAGGACAGAATCGGCACTTAAGCATCGAAATTTAGACAAAACAAAAAAAATCCTTTAAAATGGACAATATCTATAGCATCGCCACAATTTTTTCAGTAGCTTGATAGACTAGTTGACTTCTGTTACGAGAGAAGTAAATAAAACACATCTCTTTCTATAAGGAGTTTTTGTTCCTCCGATGTAAACTTCAAATAAATAGAACATATTCTTAGTGAGGTATTTTCTTTCTACCGGTTAGAAGTAAAGGAAAATGCTTGTCATAGAAGCACTAACCATGAAATAGCAAAGACAGAGTGTCAACTAAAAATAAATAACAAACTTGCATACATGAGGTTTCTCAGAGAAGAACCAAGACATAAGAGATATTCAGCCTACACAATCTACTCCTAGAAACAAGAAATGACATCTTTCGCTGCTTAAAATGGACAATATCTATAGCATTGCCACATATTTTCTAGTTAAAGATTGACAACAGAACTGGCACAAAAAAAGGTATATAAGAATAGAGTCAAAACAATGGACTAATGCAGGTATCTACACATGGTATCTAAGGGATGTATATATAGCTTTTACTACTAAAAACACTAGACTATGATATACATTTAATCATTTCCATGTATTTTGCGGTGTTGACACTTGACAAATGATAACCATTAATCACAGGTGGAGCAAAAAGGAAAAATAGGCATTACTATAGTTACCAATTGATAACCCCTACTCAAACTCCAAGGAAGACAAGGATGCTACCAAACGTGCATTGGACTTCATGTATGGATGGTGAGTTTTCATTAAATCAAGAGTTTAGTTGTCTACATTATGTCACTTGAATGGTTCACAACCAAGCATCTATTTACAAGGCATTGGGTCTAAAATGGAATCAGTGACACCTTGCGTGACAAACAAACCAATGCGAGTCCTATATTTGCGAACTTCACAAGCTAGAAGCTAGTATCTTTGTAATAATAACGGCAACACAATATGATAGTATTTGTAAGGCACACAAGACATACCACTCCCTCGGCACATACATACGACCAACATACTATTGGCACTAATTCTATAAATATTCATTGATAAAATCATCTTGCAACCTAATATCCGTAAGCAGATGACCCGATGCAATCATTCATGCACACCTTAAGGGCAAAAGACTAGTTCACTAACCGTAAGATACTACCATTGAATGGGAGTAGGAGGAGCAACGGCACCGGAGGCAAGTGGAGGAGGGAGGAGGCGGATGCGATGGATCGGTGAGGAGAAGGAGGACGAGGACGGGAGGCGGGATCAAGCAAAAGGGAGGAGGGGGGCGGTGGGGTCGGTGTGGCGGCAGGAGACGAGGGGGAGGCGTCGGGTGCGGCGGCGGCAGACGAGGAGGCGGCTGCAGAGGCGGTGGAGGAGGGGGAGACGGCGGCGGTGGAGGCGGTGGAGGAAGAGGAGGACGGGGGAGGCGGCGCCGGTCGCGGAGGTGGCGGAGGAGACGAGGGGGAGGCGTCGGGTGCGGCAGCGGCAGACAAGGAGGCGGCGACGATTATAAAGGCTTGGGACGGCTATAGCGGTGGTGGAGGAGAGGAAGGAGACGAGGGGAGGCGGCGCTGGCCGCGTGAGGTGGGGAAGGAGACGAGGGGAGGCGGCGCCGGTCAGGAGGTGGGGGAGGAGATGAGAGGGAGGCGGCACTGTTCGCCGAGGTGGGGAGGAGACGAGGGAGGCGTCGGTGGGGGCGGCAGATGAGGAGGCGGGCAGCAGAGGCAGTGGAGGAGGGGAGATGGTGGCGTGAGGCGGTGGAGGAAGAGGAGGACGGGGAGGCGGCGCGCTGGGGAGGTGGGGAGGAGACGAGGGGAGGCGCTGCGGCGGCAAACGAGGAGGCGGCGGCGATTCAAGTGCTTGAGACGGCCATGAGGGCGGTGGAGGGGGGAGGCGGCGCTGGCCGCAGAGGTGGGGAGGAGACGAGGGAGAGGCGGCGCGGTCATGGGAGGGGGGGGAGGAGACGAGGGGAGGCGTCTTGTGCGGCAAGGTGGGACGAGGGGGTGATGGCAAGGGTGAGGCGGTGGAGGCGGCGGAGTACGGGAGCGGCGCTGGTCGGGGGAGAGAGGAGTAGCAATGGAGGATTGGGAGAGGGAGAGCAGCTGGGGGGGTTGGGGAGAACGGGGTTAGGAGTTAGAAAACTGGCAAAAAAACGGGCGCGTGATGTGGGGAAAAAATGGTGCGACCTATTTTTTTAGCTCCTGAGTGTCTGTAACGAACGACACTCGGGAATCAGTTTTCCCGCTGTTCCGCCAAAGTTTCGAGTGTCCGATCGGACACTCAGGAAATGTTAATTTCTGAGTGTTTTATTCGTGCCCCGAGTGTTTCATAAGGCACTCGGGAAGTTACCGAGTGTATTATTCAAAACACTCAGGAAACTTCTGAGCACTCGGGAAAATAGACGATTCTGGTAGTGGTTTACTATATGTTTTCGCATAGAGCAGATTAGCCGCTATTAGATCTATCTCCTTATTTGGTTACAGAAAACATAATAGTTGCATTGATCTGAACTGTGCAATTAAAGCTAACAAATTTTAATTGTTTGCTTTGTATAGATGAAGGAGCCTTTACTGGAAACATAGTAGATAGAAAAGAATGTGTTAATTTATTTCTATTATATGTTCCCTGCTTTTCTTGCTGTTACTTATAAACAGAATAACTGTTTACTATATGTTTTCGCACACTAAAGCATATTCACCACTCTTAGATCTATTTCTTTATTCACTTACAGAAAACACAATAAATAGATTTATTGGAACTATGCAGTTGAAGCTAACAAATTTTAGTTGTTTGCTTTGTATAGATGAAGAAGGTCTTACTAGAAACGCAGACTTGTCGATGGTACATTCGTCCAAATGTGGCGGGTTCTGACCTTAAAAACGGTATGCATTCAGAATCGCATATGTTTCCTTATAGCAAAATTGACTCAGATTTGACTTTTATTTCGAATTTACCTAAACGATTTAGTACATCGTACAGTGTGCATGCAAATTTTGAACCCATATCACGCATAGTCTTACGAGATCAGATTCCACAGGCCACTATTCTTATTGGATCATCTGAAGAAAAAACACTACAAGAAATGGTTGAGATTAACCCTTATGACTTTCCAGTTAAGTTTTTTTATCTACCTATCTATCTTAATTTTTTTACAGCTTGTACTTACATAAATACTAAATCTTTAAGTGATCTCTGTACATAGCCTACCGGCCTCAGGTGCACTATTACTATTGCTAAACTCAGCCCTGGGCAAAGTTGGTGGTTCTTCTCTTGTAACAAATGTAGCAGAAAGTCTGTTCCAGATGGCACATCGTACAAATGCTCATCTTGTCTTTGTAGAACAGCAAAACCAAGGTGATCAGCCTATTAATATTTCACAGCTTTCTCTTTCTTTATCACAGCATTATTTAACTCGTGTTTTACTACTTGATTGCAGATATAAACTCTATGTGATTGGTATTGACAGAATGGCAAATGCTGAATTTATGCTGTTTGGTGATATTAGATAGCAAGTTGTAGGAAACAAGTTGGTGTGGTGCTTAGATCGAATCATGGAGCAGACGACATACCATCGAACATAGCACAGATTGTTACCAAGAAATACACCTGGGATGTTAACATAACAGAAAAGAGATTCCAAGGTCTAAAAAAAAGTTATCAGGTCAGCCGTATTATTGTCGCATTAGGTAGACAATCTGCAATCCCTCGCATGACTGGTCCTCCAAATCCTATATCATCTTCATTACAAATTGTAACTTCAGATGTGCCATCAAACTTACCTTTAGAGGTATGAACACACTTTAACCCGTTCAAAGCCTAAGTTGTGCTATCTTCATATTGTACTAATCATATTGATAATACGCCATTTGGTACACTTTACTACAGAGCTATTTATTATCGCTATATTACCCACAAAATTAGTTAAAACTCAAGACACGATGTATCTATTAAGAGGCTTAATCTGTGTACCTTACGATTTATATGTACATTTTTATTTGTAATAAATTGTGTTTCTTATTAGTTACTTATTCAACATGGTTCCACTGTTTCCTTTCAAAAAAAGTTTATATGTACATTATTATCTATAATAATTTGTGTTTCATATTAGTCGCTTATTCAACATGATTCTCGCTGCTCCTCTCTCATATCACGATTTCGTGTTGTATTAAACTATCACAACACACACCGCCTCCACAACAGATATGCAAAGATCAAAGTAGGAAAATAGCAAAGGTACGTCCTCTTCAACGTACTTTCAAAATCATTGGTGTAATACTTATCATTTCTACCAATGTACTTACTATAGACTCACTCGCTATCTTATGCTACCAATGACAAGGAACCATATAGTACACTTAGTTCTACTCAGAAAAGACTTTTCGACACTCGATCGACCTCCACAGGTAACAACTCGCATCATATTGTCCTCTTGTAGTTCATTACATACTATATTATATTTTCGTCAGATATATAGTTTCGCAAAGGCCTGCACAAAAATGGCTAGAGAGCTATCTAACTAGACATTATTCGCAAGACACGCAGATCGATCCCTACTCAAAAGGAAAGCTTTGGTCATCGTGAAACAAATCCGCTTGATTCCCTTGAGACTAGGCTACATCGTGTAAGTGCTTCTCATTGCTTTTTGTTCACTCCCAAATACGGTCTATCTAGCCGTTATATATAGTTCCTATTACACCCTATGTATATACCCTGTTTAAGAGGATGGTTTCCTACAAGATACAGACTAAAAATCATATGCCCATCTGCTGCTCATGGCTATATTATTCAACTTTACACAATATGGCTCTTATCACCATATCCTAGATTCTACTTTAGTAACAGCCGCACCAGCTTGCTAGTTAAATGATATACATTTTAAAATCTATCATACTCATGTTTTATAAAAATACCCAGGTAAACAGACCCATTTACCATCTTATTACATTGCGTTTATTTAAAAACAAATACTATTGTCATCTACTATATAGACCTGTTATCTTTACGAAATATCCGTTATCTTTACAAAGTTTTTCCCCCTTACAATTACATTCACCATTTCCTGTTACAGAATCATGTTGCTACCTAATTCAGGGACAAAATAACGTGTATTCAATGTCCCAACATATTTGTCTGTGTACTCCATGCTATCAATTTTACAATGTATTAGATGTTTGTAATTTTTTTAGCCCTACCAAAGGTGTTTGCTTATACTCAATTTTCACTTCACAGATCGTAACAACAGATAGCTAAAGACAAGTTGACTTGTACTGATGTCGCGCAAAAAAGTTCAGATAGTGAGCTCAAGAAATAAATTCTGGTATAGTACGTTTGCTAATACATTCAGCAATTCACACCAATTACTCGTTCTACTAAAAAACAGAGTTTCTTCATACAGCTTTGCACCTGATTTAGCAATGTTCCTTTTTTTGCAGCTGCATCTGGCAAGTGCACACTTATCATGAATCATGTATTTTGCTTCCTCGCAACACCTTTATCCTATGATCGGCGCACCAGTTTTTGTAGCCTACTAAATCTATGTTGCCCTTTCTATCGGTGCTATATCCTCTTTATGTGTGTTTCTGATGCGCCCTTCTCGACAGCACTACAAACAAGCTGTCCTTTTGAAACCTCCTGTAAACTATATGAAACTGCACCTATAAACAGTGTAATATAGAACATTGCCACTAGACTTTTGTGATGTGTAATATAGAACATCACCGCTAGACTTTTGTGATGTTCTTACTAAGCTAACGCACTTTTTGCTGTGTTATGTACAATATAAAACATGTGTTTATTTACTACCACTGATTGTCTTCAGATAAATCTGTTCTGTTAGAGAAGATTCTACAACCGCTGATTATTTGTCTTTCTAAGCTGACACACTTTATTACACGACCGTCGTTTTCTGTCATAACTACCGAGCATACTTTATGTCCAACACCACACGCCTTTAGCGAGCATGATTTCTGTCCAGCACCTACACCGAGACAGCGACGTCACGAACAACGCCGACTCACCTCAAGCAGTTTTTCTTGGCCGCCTCGCGTCGGCCAAAAACCCCAAACCGACGAAGCATCGCGAAGGACCAAGCAGACGCGCAGTTCGCATGGAAAATCGGATGGCCGGAAACGGGCTAGAATCCGGCGGCCGAGATGAATCGGGGCCACGTGGCCCGCTGGCTGTGCGTCTACTCTTCCTTCATTTATCTGGTGGCTGCGCGTCTATTCTTCCTTCGTTTAACTGGCAACAGCCGCCAAAAGCATATCACCTCAATCAAGTCCCAAACCGTGGCTGGCACACCTATCCACCAACAGCTTTCGTATTTATACAGCCGCCAACCCTAATGCCTTTTCAGCGTGGGCACCAAATCACCCCGGTACAGTCACCAAAAGTCCTGCCGCCGCCAGCCCTTGATCCAATCAAATCAAGGGACCGATACCCTTCCTAATACACAGGCTTTCGCTTTCTAATTTATCCTAACTAGAAGTTCACCCGCGCCAAATGACGCGGACGGTAATAGATTGGTAGATAATCTAATAGTGAGTTTAAATAGAGTTAAATTAGATAGTTATGTAATTTGAAATGTAGTTACGTGCGGTTACTATTTCTATCATCATCACGAAGAGCAAGAGATTAATGAAAGGATATGTATATATAAACTGCATTCAGTGATGGATTTAAGTGAGTTGTAAATGATTACAAAGGAGAGAATGGAAGTAGTATGCTTACAAAACAGTGGAAGCAAGTAGTGAAAGTATATGTACATATAAACTGAAGACAGTCTTGGTTCTAGGTGAGATAAAATTGTTTACAAAATAGGTTTTGCAAGAGTAGTAACACAGCTTTAAAGCGTGCTGAAATGTACAATACTGATAGAGTGTGTTAAAACGGTTGGACAAAAGCACAGGTTGTTAAGTACAATCTATTCCTGGGAAGTAGCGATTGTTGCGGCGCCTTCAAAAGCTGTATATAAAGCCAGATAAAGCAAAGACTAGTTAGAATTTTTAAACATTATGAGCAAATCCCTAGGACATTAAGCGTATTACCGTGAGAGTTCGTGTGCACTCTTTAGATATGCTACAGTTCTAGATGTAGGCAAGTTTGCTATCAGTCATGCTAACTTGCACACATGCATCATCGTACTGAGTAATTATCTCAAGAACCTGCAAGAAAATATGACAGCAAACCTAATCAATAAGATAATCACATGTGGGATCTAAAAATTGCTTAGTAGTTTGGGCTCAATTCGGTAAAGTGGCAGAAATTGGCATCTAAATTATGTATACATTGTACATAACACATCAACTTTGTCAATATAAGTACGATGATGCCAATTATCTCAAGAACCTGTATGGCAAAGCTGAAAAAAAAACGATGAGATAACAACCACGGCATCTGTGCTAAACATTTGTCGGGAATTTAGTCTCTATGTCTTACACACGACAGATACAACAGGCATGATGCATAAACCAAGCTAGTTAAAAAATCATGACTCCGTGTAACTCATACAACGATAATATGAAAGGATTTTCGTAGGATGTTCATGCAGTTCATAGTATACACATTACAGAAGCTACGATGGAAGCAAACGAATAGTAGTCTAATGTAAAAGCAGAAAAACAGTTTGTATGTTACCTCTAAAGTAGTTGAGTGTTCTTGATGTTCTGGTAACAGAGGTGTTTTGAGTTGTGCATATGTTTGGCACAGTGTTCGTAAATCAGTATCAATTTGAGAGATGTCTTGATGAGGTACATATGCATCTCCGATATCTGTTTGCTAGGAGGACGTTGCAGTAGCATGAAAAAGCGATGAATGTAGTTGTTTGCCAAAAAAAAACATCTGTAGTGTATCCTCGAGAATTAAAGCCAGGTTGTATACGGCAGCAAAAATCTAAGAACGTGTTTGTGGGAAAGGATGTACAAAACAAATAAATAAACCTGGTTATTTCATTCAAGAAAATGGCTATTTTTCATAAGCAAAGCACCATACTACCTTAGTAATACTACGTACCAAACAATTATTGACTGATGAGGTAGGAGGCAAAGAGATTCGGAATGGAATAATAGAAATTATACTTACCTAAGCTCTGCATACATGGGTGTCCATGATGGAACTGTTCTTCTTTGGGTCCTCATGCACGCACTCCATATCAATTGTAACTATGGCGACAAAATAAAAAAAACATTTGTAGGGATCAAAAACCTTCATAAAAATTAGCGAAAGAAAATCTGCAAGCTAAGTCTTTGCATATGAGAGCAAGCTACTCATAATTTTGCATAGACGGTTCATCTAGATCTACAGAAGAAAAGATCATCATGCGTGGCTAAAAGCTCTAGTAAGGAAGGTAGAAATTCAAGGAATTCTAATAAAAAAACCATACGGCCCTTCATTAAGAAGTCCTTAATCATCGTCTATTCATGATTATGACTATGATTGTCACCGAGCCCTGCATAATCTAAACATGATCTTATAAAATTAGAGAAATGTTGGCATGGTATGCTAGAACATCGTTCGCTTTGGTGGCTCAGCAGCTAGACGGTATTAACCAAGACAAATCACAAAAGGCTAAAATTTGTTTTTGATCCTTTTTGCACGCCTTAACTATCAAACATCTATAAGATATGAGTAGGCGTTAAATACCTGCACAATGTAACAGCCATAATAGGCAGTTTTCCTGCTAAAAGTGGTATGGCCTAAGGATGGTCAACATCTTACTAATATAATAAAGGAGGACAAAGAAAGCGAATTAACATAGCAAAGGAAAACACCAAGCAGCTGTACGAAATGTTGGTGCTGTAGTATATCGGCTATAGCAATGTAATGTATATAATAGGTACTTCGAGATACCTATCATACAAAAAAATGTAACTCGCCACGGATGCTAAGTGACTCGCATTGCATCAAAAAAGGCAGTCAGATGCGTACATGAACAGAAGTTCTGTACAACAAATATGATAACTAAAATATAAAGTGAAAAGACTTGCTACAAATGAGATATCGGTTGAACCATTTAGCTACAAATAAAAACACTCCACCAATTTTCTTTTGTTGTATAAAATTGACGAAGCTCTGCAAGCTCTGAAACGAACAACCTAAGCATATAATGTAAACACCTTTTTTTAGGCAAACTCACCATTTGCTTGGCGTAGCTACCACTGAAAAATAGAATTCTATGAATCCTAATTTTACCTGAGGGAGACGCAGGGGGCGGCAGGTGGAGAGGGAGGGGAAGGTGAGTTGGATAGGGAGAAGGCAGTGGATGCGCGGCGTTGGAGGGAGGATTGGCGGCGGAGGCAGGGACAGGACGCGAAGGGGAAAAGGAAGGGGAATAAGACGGAGGGAGGTCGAGGGGTGGACGGGGAGTAAGGGGACGAAGAGCTGGCAGCCTGCTGGCCCGGCCTCAAACCGCGGAGAGGGATGGAGGCGGTGAAGAGAGAGGGAGGGGAACGGTAGTCGGAGAGGGAGATGGATCATATAATCTGTGATAGTTAGGATTACTAAATATTTGGTCTGCCAAAGCTCGGAACCCTAACAATACGGTAAAAGGAATGCATTAAGACTCACCACAAATGGACAACTTTAAATATTCTCTCATACAGAAAGTAAAACAAAACGACGAAGAATGATCAAGCACCTCATTTTGGTGCTTACAATGAAGTTGCACTGCAGCAGCCTTCTTAAGACTCACCACAAATGGACAACTATAAACATTCTCATACAGAAAGTAAACCAAAACGAAAGAAAGATCAAGCATTTACATTCGAATATGCTATTTCTCAATATATATATATACATCTCAGAATAAAGAATTATGAAATTCTATAGGAAATACAAACATTTAATGATAATGGTACCTCATGAAAAAGTCATGTAGTTCATCTTCAGTCAAAGGGTGCCCACTAAAGAAAGTCACCAATGAGTTCTCTCATCATGTTGATTAGGAGTTTTCGTATTTTTTCTTGAAAGCTATTAGTGTTGAACAACACATAATAAAATGAAATCATGTATATATCTATTGTTATCTCCAGATCATGAATGCAAAAACCTATTGACATGCTTACATCTCCATCATTTTGTTTCTCTGTTATGCTCAAAGTCTCTAAAATTTCTGTCAAACGGTTGGTTGATTGAGATAAAGGTGTTGCTTCCATTATAGTTTGCAGGATCTGGATAATCTCTCTTCCCTAGGTTCTCATTGAACCTTCAATACAATGCAAAAGTGGTAGAACTCTCAGGACTAACTAATTCCAGCGATGGATAAGAAAATCATAATCTTGTAGAAAAATTGATGATAAACATCTGAAACTTGTACTTACAGCCACGTCAACTATCGCCTCAAAAGGGCGGCATTTCTCTGGAACTTCTTCCATCGCAACTCCAATGCCTTTTGACATGACTACAGAGCAACAAACTTGGTTGAAAATAGATCCAATATAGAGTGCATTGTACATATCTAACTGATATCTCAAAACAAAAATTTTAGCACCTGAATATGCGTACACACTAAATACTAAAAACTACTTGAGACATTATGCGATCTATGATCAAATATTGCATATACTGATATACCCACAACCAGAATCGAACAATAGATACAAATTCTAGTCAATATTCAGACTTGGTACAAAATCACAACCCTTATTTGTACGATCATGATTCGAAATAAACCTTCTAAGTACAGTACTGATAACATAGAGTTAAAAATACGGAGAAGTCTAAAAAAATTTCATAAGGGCAGTAGGGTGCACCCTAAAATGCAACTTCTGGGTTACATGCACATTGAGGTAAACATTAAAGGAAATTTTGAGAAAGAGACTCACCTCAACTGATAGAACTTTATTATTATAATCTACATTGATGAACTCATTGATACCTTTTTGGCCCAGGTGCTCATGAAACCTTCAATACAATGCAAAAGGAACTGATAGAACCTTATTATAATCTACATTGATGAACTCACTGATACCTTTTTTGCCCAGGTGCTCATGGAACCTGCAATACAATGCAAAAGTGGTAGAACTCTCAGGACTAACTAATTCCAGCGATGGATAAGAAAATCATAATCTTGTAGAAAAATCGATGATAAACATCAGAAACGTGTACTTACTGACCACGCCAACTGCCGCTTCAAAAGGCGGCATTTCTCTGGAACTTCTTCCATCGCAATCCCAATGCCTTTAGACATTCTCGCAAAGCAACAAACTTGGCTAAAACAAATCCAAAGATAGAGTGCATTGTACATATCTAATCGATATCTCAAAACAATAAATTTAGCTTTTGAATATGGCTACACACTAAATACTAAAAAGCTGCGGAGAGATTATGTGAGCTATGATCAAATATTGCATATACCCACAACCGTAATTGAACAATAGCAATGATAAACATCGAAACTTGTACTTACAACCACGTCAACTGTCGCTTCAAAAGGGCATCATTTCCCTAGAACTTCTTCCATCGCAACTCCATTGCCTTTTCACATGACTGCAGAGCAACAAACTTGGCTGAAAACAGATCCAGAACTGAACAATAGCAATGATAAACATACTGATGAACCCATCGACACGGGGCGGGCGGCGGTGAAGAGTGGATCGGCTACCAGGGAGGCGGGCGTGGAGGCGCCGAGTGGCGCGCCCTGTGGCGTGGCGGTGAAGAGTGGATCGGCCACCAGGCGAGGCGGGTGGAGGCGGCCGAGGCCAAAATTTCGCGGCCGCGGGGAGCTGGAGGGAGGACCAAATCTCCCCCTCTGTCATCGATGCAGAAACATAGAACAATCAATCACGAAATGAATACCCACCTTTCTCCAGCAGTTCTTATTGGAAGAGGGCGACACGGGCGTGGCAGGAGCGGCGGCGTGGCTCCAAGTAGGCTGCGATGCTGGCGGAGAGGGGCGGAGAAGGGAGAGGGAGATGAATGGGAGTCAGAGACGGAGAGGGAGATGAACGGGAGTCAGAGAGAGAGAGAGGGAGGCAGACGCGTGAGTGGAGGGAGGAGCCGCGCTGCTGGGTAGGAAGAGGGACGCAGTGGCGGCGTTGGTGGAGAGGGGCGAAGGAGAGAGGAAGGAGAGCAGGAAAAGCAGACGGAGAGGGAGCGGCCAAGGGACGGAGCGCGAGAGGAGCCGGAGGGCAGTGGCGAAGGAGATGGAGCAGCGGCGCAGACGCAGAGGAGCGGGCGGGCGGGACGGAGCGCGAGAGGAGGAGCGGAATGAGGATGAGGAGGGGCGAAGGGAGAGGGAAGGAGAGGAGCAGGCGGCGTAGGATGGAGAGGGAGCGGCTGCGCAGGACGGAGCGCGAGAGGAGCCGAGAGGGCAGTGGCTGGCGAAGGAGATGGAGCAGGCGGCGTAGGACGGAGAGGGAGTGGCGGCGCGGGAAGGAGCGCGAGAGGAGGAGCGGAATGAGGATGAGGATGAGGATTGGCCGGGATGAGGATTGGCTTCTCAGGCGACGTGGCCCGAAGCGAGTTCGCGACGCAGGAGACGTGGCCGCGTGAGCGCCAGCCGTTCGCACGAAGCGCAGGCGTGGGATCCGGCGACCGCGAGTGTGGGCGAGGAGCGATCGGACGGGCGCTATTTTTTGGACGACGTGGCCAGGCCAGGAGGAGGCGCTTTCTTGAGAGAATTAACTTTAGTAATACACAGGCTTTCGCTTTCTAATTTATCTCCGCTTTTTAATTTTAGACACCTCAAAATTGTCACATGTCGTAGCCTCCGAACCGTATCTCTGTAGCTCCAACATGTATCATCCATTTTTGATCTCTACGCGTCCCAACTTGAGCTCGACCGTCTCTTCCAGCATCCTCAACCCTCTGCATCATGACTTTGCACCAAGCCATCTCCTGGTTCTTGCCGTAGACCACGATCGCCTCCGAGTTACTCTGCACATGCAAAGACCAAAACACCATCTTTTCCCGGCACAAGTTCTTCCTAACTTTACCGACATAAGTCTACACACACCACACGCCTCAAATAACATTAGTAACCAATATTGTCAATTATTTATCAACTAAAATATTCTAGACCCAACCACATGATCTAACAATCTCTCCCTTGATAAATACATTGACAACACCTCAAAATTTCTCGAAAGAGTTGTATTTAGTGAAGAAAAACTCCTCAAAATTAACTTGTCCACCGCCACGTTGTGTTTTTTTTTTCTTTTCTGGCGATAATGGTTAAAATTAAGTTAACCTGAAGTCTGTACTGAGACAGTGAATACCCGAATCTTTGCTGATGGAAATAACACAGTATCAAACTTTCAAATTAAAGCATGTGCTCCAACAATACAAATCGGCTGTCTTTCTACCCTTGCCTCGTAAGATTTTACCTTTTCCACGGTGCCCACAGCCACGAGTAAAAAGATAACCTATAGTGGATAGAGGAGAAGTGAGATGACATACATGCATTTATTAGTGGATAGATCTAACATGTGGGTCTAGTCTAGGTGAAGAAAATAGTGTTTTTCTATTTTCGGAGTTTGTGGGTCTGTGCTTAGAAATTATAGATTGCTGATTGTCTCTAGTGGCATACAGATGATGTGAATACAAAATCTTTCGACATGCTTCTATTCTTGTATAAGTTCCATGATTCTTAAGCACGAGAAGGGTACTTCGACATGGCTGCCAAAAGAAGAAGAATGTGCGGGCAGTAAGGTCCCGTTTGGCTGAGCTCTGGCTCAAGAGCCCGGTTTTAAATAGAAGCTAGCACTAGCTAATTAGGGGTGTTTGGCCCAAATATCGGTTCCAGCTTCTAAATTTATCCAGTTGACTAATCTTAACTTCCTAATCTCCCGTGAGGGCAAGGTTGGTATTTCTCCTCCCAAAATCAGCCGGAGCCGATGAACGGACCCTTCCCTTGCTTCTCTCCTAATGCAAATTGGGGTCATATGAAGCCGATCGAGCTACACTAAAGCCACGCTCCGGAGCTTGGCCAAACGGCGCCTAAGACGAAGCGTAGTAATCCAGTTTAGTTGTGGATTAGCCAAAAGTTACCGGTTTTCTAATATGTCACTAAAAAAGTGTTATTTCCTCCGAGCCACTTGTCACCCTTGCTAGTTCAACTCGCTGTCAGTGCCCTAGTTGTCATATTATTTTAGAAATGACCAATCTACCCCTGCGCGTTATCTTTTTCCTTCTGCAATTTGTCTCTCTTCCCGACGTTGAGGTGAGCAGACATCCTAACAGCTAAATGAAACGAAAAAGTCAGCGAGAAGACGTGGGCCATGTCGCCCTGAATGTTTCTCCCGTCGGCTCTCGCGCGGTCATTTGTCCTCGCCGTCCGATACTTATTACGAGCAACTACGGTTCGGACATACAGTGGGAGCCTTCCCACTGTACGATCCCAACACAATACAGAGGAATACACGGTGCAACACTTTTTCTCACTTGGCGCAACATATCAGACAATTATATGCAACATCATCTCACAATCTCTGAATTTCTTATCAAAAAATACCAAAAAAAACCTCAGAATCATATGCTACAAAATCATATGTAATGTTATCAACCTCCGGAGGACGCCAACATATCAAAAACAAGATGCAACATCTCATAATTCATATGCAACATTTTTTCCCCTCGCGTGCAACATTTTTTTGCACGGTTGCAACAATTTTTTACATGGGTCGCAACATATCGAGGGGGGGGGTGGCGACGACACAGATCGGGCAGAGACGTAGATCTCATCAGTCTCCTGGGTCGGCCTCCTGGCGGATGAACCGCACTGACGCGGAGACAGGCTGGCACAGAGGGCGCCTCTCATGAGTCTCATCAAGTAGCTTCTCGTGGCAGCGGCAACGAGGTGGCAGAGGAGGCGTGGAGGCCGGAGCTTGGAGCTGCGCAACCAGAACGTGACGCCTGGGTGTGGCCTCCACCCGCTGCAAGATCTGGAGTGCAGCGCGACGAGGCGCAGTGGCTGGAGCTTGGAGCTGCGCAGCCAGCACGCGACGCCTAGGCGTGGCCTCCACCTGCTGCTAGATCCAGAGTGCAGCGCGACGAGGCGTAGTCCCCTCGGCGATGCGGATGCGAGCGAGCAAATGGGGAGGCAGAGCCGTAGGAATAGGAGCGGATGAAAGTGGATAGAGATGGGGAAGAATGAGTGGTCGGAAGTGTTGGCTTCAGTGGCTCAATAGATAAGGCAGGTGTGATTAGGAGTAATGCGAATATACACTTAGCTGAGATGGGCCGTCTGGAGATGTGTCTCTTGGACCGGACGTTCGGCCCAAAGCATTGCCCATATTTATTTTGTTTTGCATGTCTTCGTTTGTTCGCGTCATCGCTGCCTTCAGCTCATCGATCCGGTGTCTTCTCCTTATCCTTTACAGCCGGGCAATGCTTTGGGCCGAACGTCCTGTCCAAGAGACACGTCTCCGAATGGCCCATCTCATCTAAGTGTATATTCGCATTACTCCCAACCACACCTGCCTTATCTATTGAGCCACTTAAGCCAACACTTCCGACCACTCATTCTTCCCCATCTCTATCCACTTGTAAGACCCTGTTCAATCTTTAGAATTATAATTGAATTTCAAACCTTTTTATCGGGATTTAAAATAGATTTTCAGAATTTCTCTAGAAGAGTGATTAAGTCTTGGGCCAAAGGCCCATAGCCTTGGCCCATTAGGGGCAACCAACAACCCTATGGGGGTACTGTAGCACATCTGTGCTACAGTACCTCTTAAACTACAGTGCCCCCTCCGCCCTTGCTGCTGTCCAAGAAAAAGGAGGGAGGGAGAAGAACCCTTCGGGTGCCGCCGGCCATTGGGGAAGGAGAAGGACATGAAGGAAGAGAGGAAGAGGAAGAGGTAGAAGACGGGAGTTCTTCGCGAGGACTTCATTGACGTCCAGCGTTAGTTTCGTGGATAAATTCTTATTCCCCATCGGATTTAGGAGTAGTTTCATATGAGATTCGTCGTCATTAGATTTTCTGTAACTGCTGTTCTAGATCGGTTGATTAGGCTTTTCTGTTGACACGCGATTTTGACTTAGATACAGGAGGATCCAGCATTTAGTGTCTCCTAGACTTCTGTGGGGTTTCGAGTGAGCTTTCCATAAAGTATTAAATCATAATTTTTGGATAAACGGTGAATTAGTTATGAATTTCGCAAGACTGGGTACTTATTTAGTCTCAGGATCTGTGCAGCAAACATAGTTCTGTAAATTAGAGTTTGGATACGGCTGAATTTGGCTAGTTGATCTTCATGAGTTATGTAGGTATCTTTATTATGATTCCAGGAAGATAAAATTCATAATTTTTGGATGTCTGGAACAAAAGATATGTATTTTAGAAATTAATGCTGAAATCTGTCCTTCTGTTATAGACAGAATAGAATTACTTGGCTATTTGCAACCTTTGTTGCACAGGGGGAATAATTGTGGTAAATTTATTAAGAAATTTAGTTTTCTGTAGTTTGTAGATACTCTTAGAACAATGGATTTGGGTGTACCAAATAAAAGTTATGAAATTCCCAAGTCAGTAATACCGAAGATGACAGAACAGTCTTCGGGATTAAAAAAAAGGCTTAGATGTGATAATTTGATCTTTTGATCACCTGAGAAGTTGTATCTGTACCTGTGTAGAGTCTAGGAAAGTTAGATTCATGAATTTTGGAGTTTCGACTCAAAAGTTATGTATTTTCCTTTGATAGCTGTCAGTTTGGGCAGTTTGGGATTTGAAAATATATTGATTAAATTTCGGTTTGCGATTAGGAGCGATAGATTCCATTTTGTTCCATTGTTATGCTGCACAGTTTTGAACAGTACTCTTAGTATACTTTTTGGATGTTACGTGGTGGTGAGAACCGGGGTTAGAGCTCCCCTGTCATCGTCTTCCGTCTTGCGGTTGGGGCAAGTACATTGTGGATTGTATTGAATATTATTTGTTCGTAGTGCTTGATGCCACGCTATCATTACATTTTATGGACTGCGAGTAAATTCCAATAAGTCATGTGTTTTTCCATGGATGTTAATCCATGCTTCTTCAGATTATGTCTTTCATTTCAATATATTCATCATTCATTCATTCATTCATGATTTACCCACGGGAGTTGGAAGTAAGTCCCACCATTCCAATGTGGGCAAGTAAGACCTATCATTCCAATATGGGCAATTTGGATCCCCGTTTTGAATGTTTCTTCAAACGTGCATTGGATCCCCGCATTTTGGATAATGCGGGCATGACTAAACACCGACGGGTGTTCACTGGCTATACCGGTATAAGCAGAAGAGAAGAGCATGCATTTCATTCCTGTATAAGATTTCTGTCATTCTACTTTCGAATTCGGATATTGTGAAGGTTATGTTCTTATTCCAGTATTTTCCATATTATTCTGTTGTTGTAATATCCCAAATATTCAAATGAATGCAATAAAGTTTAGAGAGAACAACATTAAATTGGAGAGGAAAATTACTCAAAAAATTCAGAATCTTTTGAGGGAGGATTGGATCTTGGGCTTTCGGCCCAAGGCGTCCTAGCCAAGTGGGCCGGCCTTTTTAGTGGAGTCAAGAGGGGGTGTCTTTCCCCAAAACCCTAGCCTCTGCTACAGTACCAAGTGTACTGTAGCACATGGTGCTATAGCAGCCACCCCTCCCTGCTGCTCTACCAATATAAGGAAGAAGAAGAGAAAGAAAGGAGAGGAAGAAGAAGGGAGAAGAAGAGAGGAAAAGGGAAGGGAAGAGGAAGAAGGTGGGGGGAGGTCTTCGCGAAGGTTTCAATGGCATCCCGCATCGTTCTTGTGGATAAATTCATGATCCCCATTAGTTTTGGTAGATCGATCTTGTGCGTAATGTCTCCATATGTTAGATGGAAGCTGTTGTAGTAGATCGGTTTAATCTGTGATCTGTTGACACGCGAGTTTGAGATAGTTCTAAATAGAATCTGTGTTCAAGATCGCCTGGAGTTAGATGGGTAATTGCGTTAGCTTTCCAGAAAGTCCTAATTCATAATTTTTGGATAAAAGATGAATTAGTTATGAATTTCGCAAAACTGGGTGCTAATTCAGTCTCAGGACTTGTGCAGCGAACATAGATCTGTAAATTTGATCTTGGAGATGGTCGAATTGGGTTATTTGGTCTCCATGAGATTTTTAGGTATTTTCATTATGATTCCAGAGAGTTAAATTTCATAATTTATGGATTTCTAAATCAAAAGATATAAATTTTAGAAGCTAATGCTGTAATTTGTCCCTCTGTTGTGGACAGAAGAGTTTTATTGGACTGTTTGCAACCTTTGTTGCACAGTGGGAATATTTGTGATAATTTTATTGAGATATCTGGTTTCCTGTAGTTTCCATAGAGTATTATAACAATGTGTTTGGTTGTACCAAACAAAAGTTATGATTTTCCCAAGTCAGATTTACCAAAGATGACAGAGCGGTCTTCAGGATTAAAATCAAAGGATTAGATGTGGTAATTTGATCTTTCCATCACCTGAGAAAGTTGTATCTAGGCTTCTGTAGGTGGTAGGAAAATTGGATTCATGGCTTTTGGAGTCTTAACTCAAAAGTTATGAATTTTTCCTTAAGAGCGGTCTGTTTGGACAGATTTGGGAATTTAAGAGCATAATGATTAATTGTTCGGTTTCGATTAGGGATTCTTGTTTTGTTCTATTGCAATGCTGTACACTTTTGATTGGTGTACTTAGTATATTGTTTTACGGTTGCTAGGTGGTGGTGAACACCGGGGCTAGAGCTTTTCTGTCGTTGTCTTCTGTCTCACGGTTGATGTAAGTACCTTTATTGATAGATTACCTATGAGTGTTTGATCATGGTTGCAAGTATTACAAACATATTCGTTATGCATGGATGCTACAACGATATGTATGTTAATGATTGTGAATGCTAGAAGTATGAGTAAGTTTTATTCATGTATGATGCTGCTGCTAATACATGTTAATGATGGATAGAGGAATTGTTTATGTGCATCATGCTATCATATTTGAGACTTGGTCACGTGGTGACCAAGCATTGATTTGAGGTCCCCGTCATGTATATGACGGGCTTGTGGTCCCCACACTTGTGGAGTGTGGGATTGTGGTCCCCATACTTGTGGAGTATGGCCTTATGGTCCCTGTGCTAAAAGGCACAGACATGGGTATGCATCGACGGTTTCATACCCTGCATTACCGGTAAAATGCAAAGAGAGTAAAAGGGAAAAGATGCATTGCATATTTGCATTGCATAAGCATGTGATATATTTTATTGTAAAGATTTGGGAATGGATGTTGATGTTATAATTATGTATTATAATGTCTTATTATTTGTACTTTGCTGAGTCTTTGGACTCATTTTTGCTGTTGTTTGTGTTGTTTTAGGTACCCCCTTACAAGAACGGTATGCATGGGAGAGAATAGTCATAAGTTCGGATGCATATTTCCATGAAACTTTTATAGTTGGTTAAATTTAGAATATGCGTTAATAATTGAGCAGACTGCTTAAAGGATTTGTTATGGTTGTGCCTTATGTTTTGGATAAATTGTAATAGAGTTGATTAAGCATAATATAGATGCCTTTTGTTTATGCTTTAGTTGATTAGCATATTATGGATGTTTGGATTATTGATTGATGTTATATTAATCTGTTAGAACCTCCAGTATAGTCACCTATACAAAGGAGGTTCTGCTGAATTTTAGAGAATTGTCTTAGTTTTAAATGGTTACAATGTTAGTTTAGTAGCATTCCAGGCTCATGTTGGGCTGGGGTGTTACAGTTGGTATCAGAGCGGGCTTTAGGTCCGTGGTAATTGAAATATTAAATTGACACACTGTGCATAGTAAGATGGGAATAGGTCAAGCATTGCATTTACTTTTTCGTTATGTCGCTTTGAGCATTGCTGTTATGAATTGGTTATAAATACTTATGACATGCCTATATGATTATTATATGTCATAATAGTATATGGCGAGAGATTTAGGTCGTGGTTGTAACCTTAGGATGCCAGGTAGCTCTTGTGTGTGTCTCATGCTTTGGCTGTGTGAGAGGCTTTGTTAATGGATCAGCAACATTTAAATCCATATGAACTTTGCATATCTTAACATCTCCTCTATCCACCAATTCGCGAATAAGATGGTAACACCTGAGTATATGCTTGGACTTCTGATGGGATCTAGGCTCCTTAGCCTACGCAACGGCTCCATTGTTGTCACAATAGAGATCCATTGGGCTCAAGGCACTCAGAACCACACCCAACTTAGCAATAAAATTCCTTATCCAAACACCTTCTTTTGCAGCTTCAAAAGCCGCAATGTACTCAGCCTCCATCGTAGAATCAGCAACCGTCTGTTGCTTGGAACTTTTCCAGCTCACTGCTCCTCCATTCAAAATGAATACAAAACCAGATTGCGAACGATAATCATCTTTGTCGATTTGAAAGCTTGCATCGGTGTAACCATTTACAACGAGCTCTTCATCACCGCCATAAACTAGGAACACTTCCTTAGTCCTCCTTAAGTACTTAAGAATGTTTTTCACAGCTGTCCAGTGACCTTCACCGGGATTAGCTTGGTATCTACTCGTAACACTTAGAGCATATGATACATCTGGTCGAGTACATATCATGGCGTACATGATAGATCCAATAGCTGAAGCATATGGAATACCAATCATGCGGTCTCGCTCATCAGTTGTCGAAGGACACTGACTCTTGCTAAGATTTATACCATGTGACATAGGCAAGAAACCTTTCTTGGCATCCTTCATGTTGAACCGAAACAACACCTTGTCAATGTAAGTACTTTGGCTTAATCCAATTAGCCTTTTTGATCTATCTCTATAGATCTTTATTCCCAAGATATATGCTGCCTCTCCTAGGTCCTTCATGGAAAAACTATTTTTCAATGATGACTTAATGGATTCTAGCATATGAATGTCATTTCCGACCAGTAGTATGTCGTCTACATACAAGATCAGAATAACAAGTGCGCTCCCACTAACCTTCATGTAAACACAAGGTTCTTCTTTGTTCTTGATGAAACCAAACCTTTTGATCTCGTCATCAAAATGTATATTCCAACTCCGAGATGCTTGCTTCAACCCATAAATGGACTTTTGAAGTTTGCATACTTTACTAGTATTCTTTGGATCGACAAAACCTTCAGGCTATGTCATGTACACATCCTCATCTAGGTTTCCATTAAGAAAAGCCGTTTTGACATCCATTTGCCATATCTCATAGTCGAAATATGCAGCAATAGCTAGAATGATCCGAACAGATTTAAGCATCGCTACTGGTGAGAAGGTCTCATCGTAGTCAACTCCTTGAACTTGTTGAAACCCTTTTGCGACTAGTCGAGCTTTATGAATGTGAACATTTCCATCCATATCAATCTTTTTCTTATAGATCCATTTGCACTCAATGGTTTTAACACCATCAAGTGGATCGACCAGGTTCCAAACCTGATTCTCTCTCATGGAGTCTATCTCGGATTTCATGGCTCCAAGCCATTTCTCGAGTCTGGGTCCATCATCGCTTCCTCATAATTCTTAGGCTCATCATTATTCAATAATAATACATCATGCCCATACCTTGTAGGCAAATGACGCGGCCTTTTAGATCTACGTGGGGCTAGTGTCTCATCTACAGGTTCAACAACATTTTGTTCATCCAGTAGAGGTTCAATAGGAGTTGAAACACTTTCAGACGTTCCCCGAATTTCTTCGAGTTGCACCTTTCTCCCACTAACTCCTTTTAAAAGAAACTCTTTCTCCAAAAAGACGACATTTCGGGCAACAAAAACTTTGCCTTCTTCTCGGTTGTAGAAATAATATCCTTTGGTTTCCCTAGGATATCCTATAAAGAAGCATTTATCTGACTTGGGTGTGAGTTTATCATACGTCAAACGTTTAACATAGACATCACATCCCCAAATCCTTATAAAAGACAAACTAGGACTCTTCTCAGTCCACATCTCATATGGTGTCTTGTCTACTGATTTAGATGATACCTTATTTAAAATGAAAGCGGCAGTTTCTAGAGCGTAACCCCAAAAATTTAATGGCAGATCTGATTGGCTCATCATCGATCGAACCATGTCCAACAAGGTCCAATTACGCTGCTCGGACACCCCATTCCATTGTGGAGTCCCCGGTGGTGTAAGCTGTGGAACAATTCCACATTGTTTCAAATAATCACCAAACTCATGGCTCAAAAACTCACCTCCACGATCAGATCATAAAGATTTGATTGTCTTGCCAAATTGATTCTGTACCTCATTCTGGAACTCCTTGAACTTTTCAAAGGATTCCGACTTGTGCCTCATTAAATTGATATATCCATATCTACTATAGTCATCAGTGAAAGTAATGAAGTACTGAAAACCACCTCTAGCTGTCGTGCTCATTGTCCACATACATCGGTATGTATGAGTGCTAATTGGTCGGACGCCTTTTACTCCGACCAATGAAAGGTGTCTTGGTCATCTTTCCGACTGTGCAAGATTCACATGTATCAAATGATTCCAAATCAAATGAGTTTAGAGTTCCATCATCATGGAGCTTTTTCATGCGTTTCTCACTTATGTGACCCAAACGACAATGCCAAATGAAAGTGGAATTCATTTCATTAGGCCGAAGCCTTTTCACATTAATATTATAGATGAATGCATCAACACGATTTAAAATAAACAACCCATTCAAAACAGGTGCATAGCCATAAAACACTTCACTCAAAAATATAGAACAACCATTTGATCTCAATAATGAATTTATAACCCTCTGCCATCAAACATGAGGCAGAGATAATGTTTCTACTAATGGCTAGAACGTAATAACAATTATTCAATTCCATAATAAATCCTAAAGGCAAAAGTAATGGCAAAGTCCCGACGGCTAATGCAGCAACCCTTGCTTTATTCCCAATGCGAAGATCCATCTCGCCCTTTGAAATTCTCCTACTCCTTGTTAGACTCTGATTCGAATTGCAGATATGAGCAACCAATCCAGTATCAAATACCCATGAGTTAACAGAAGAGTCGACAAGAAAAACATCTATAACATTAATATCGTAGTGGAAGTTTTAGTCCCACCATTCTTTTTTCGATCGACGGTATTTCTTGCGGTTCCTCTTCCAATGGCCTAGCCCTTTGCAGTAAAAGCATTCATTCTCTTGAGTCAGGCTAGACTTAGTCTTGAGCTTAGGCTTGTTAGTTTTGATCTCATCAGAAACTTTAGCCTTGCCCTTTTTCTTAACCCAAGTTTTGGCGTTCTTCTTGAAGCTTGTACTCTTTTGCACCATCATCACATGAGTGTTACTTTTCTTAATGCTACCCTCTGCTGTCTTAGGCATCATATACAGTTCGGTGAGATTCTTGTCTAAGCCATTCATATGGAAGTTCAAAATGAACTGCCCATAGCTTGCTGGAAGCGAAGCAAGAATCAAATCTGTAGCCAACTCTTGATTAAGTGGAAAACCAAGTTTTTCCAAGCTCTGTGTGTAACCAACCATCTTGATTACATGTGGGCTCACCGGACCACCCTATGCTAGCCTACACCCAAACAAGTTCCTTGAGATCTCATATCTCTCAGTTCTTGCTTGTGTCTCAAACATGCCTTTGAGTGCCACGATCATATCGTAGGCCTCATTGTTCTCAAACTGCTTCTGAAGGTGTGAGTTCATTGCAGCAAGCATGAGACAGCTAACATCAAGGGATTCATCACATGCCTTTTTATAGGCGGTTTTAAGACTAGCAGCAGCATTCTCTGTAGGCACATCTCGAATTGGTTCCTCCGAACATGTTCCTTTTATCTTGCCTAAGAACAATTCTTAGGTTATGGACCAATCCATAAAATTTGTTCCATTCAGTTTTTCCCTTTCAAGTATCGAACGAAGCAAAACTAGATGTAGGTACAATGAGCTTGGTGCCATAATCTACAACATAAAATATGCAAAACTAAGACATATGTTCAAGAAAAGTAACTTCTATTAAACAATCTAATAAAGATACTCCCACTAAACACCATATCCTCTTATGATATTTAATGATTCAAGACCCTCAATCGGTTAATATACTAGTGAGCTTTGGCATCATTGCTAGAAGATTAGTGAAATCGGTATGCAACCTTTTGCTAAATATATCTCTATATGACTGTTGTTGTTGGGCGGCATCTATATGCTCCGGCACCCAACCCTTATGCCCCAAGGTCCACAACTGTTATGATAACCTTGTTAAGTTAAACCAATGCTCAGCGTGTAAGTGTCTGACACAAACCCATCTAGTCAAGGAGAGTTAATGGCACTCTGCTTTGGCAAGACCTACCATTAAAATACATGACTTTGGATGGTGTAGCATATTTGGGAGGGCATCAATTTAACTTAATATTATGTGAGGGAATTTTACTTCTACCATGTTAAAAGCATTTAAAGCAAAAACATGTATAGAAATAAATGAACAGGAATATAAAGGCATTCACAGACAATCAAATTGCATTGTGATATAGTATGACCCTTCCACATGGTGATCTCCATCGCCATGTATCCTGTTCACCATGTCTCCAAGTGGTCAGCTCCTCCAAGTACTCCCATTAAGCCATTACTCCTAATAGCACTAGTAATGAATCACAAGGAGTAAAGAAGCATCACAAGTCGACACGCAGGCCGTTATACAAAAATGGACAGCCTTGGGCTGCAATAAACACGACACACAGGTCATGAACATTACACACATACATGCATCTCATATACATCAAGGGTCATACTATTCACATCAATCCCTGCAAAAACAAGTTATGCATGGAATCCAATTCTATCGAGCAACATGAACACATACCACCTAAAACACGCGGTACGATTAGCTAGCACGGCGATCCGAGCCTTGGAAATCATTGGATTAATCAAATTAACCCTATTCCGAACCAATCCGATCAGTGCCTTGATGCAACCACACACTGCGGTATACTCCGATGACGGAATTCCGATCGGTAGGAGTGATTTGCAGTATGGTCGTGAACAAGCGCAATAAACCATCTGGTCCTTATAGTTCATACCTCCTCATAAACCCATCTACTACCACCGAAAAGCCGATCGATCTTATCGACCAAGGACTAGATCGTTCCATCTATATGAACCGATCTAGGTTACCAGACCCGACCAGTAATAGATCCAATCTACTACTACCACATATCAAGTATATGCGACCAATCCAGATCAAAAACTATGCAGGAAGGCTCTGATACCACTATTGGGATATGGGTAGGCTACGATAGCTACAAATCAAAATTTCTACTACGCAAACTAGGAAGCCAAGCAAGTAGATGATCACAGATCATTACCACCAGACGCGTAGAGCAGCGGAAGAAGGGTTGGAGCAGCCTAGTCCAACGAAGAGCGCGTCGATGAAGTGGTCGTAGTCGATCGTCCAGCGTCGAGCACGTCGACGCAGTGGTCGTAGCAGATCGTCGATCGTCTCCTCCAGCAACCTCTGCAGTTCCTTGTGAAGATCGCGAATCGTCCTCAAGAGCAACAGTCGCAATAGCGCCTCTACAGTATCCACATGTCCAGGGAATGAACAACTGAACGCCGGTGTGCTAGCACCAAGTCGCACAGTAGAGCTCTCAGGAAGATGGCAGCTAGGGTTTCGGTAGAACAACTCAACTCACGACTTTCGTGTGTCTCGTCTATTAGGTTCACGCGTACCTCCCAATAGCCTCATGCATCTCCTTATTTAGTGCTCGTGACGGATCCTATCCGAACACGTTTGACGAATCGTATCCGTACTGGTTTGTTCCAACCCGTTAAGTGTGTGACCCGTTAGGTTTATGTGTAATCGGTTGTGACTCGGAAACCCTTTCCGATCACGAGTCGTAGCGACTCCTAGCAGAATATAGCGATTCCCGAATACACACAAATTATATCGGATGAACCTTAATGCAATATGATCTACGACCAGGTCCTCATCAGTTACGACCAGTTCGTATTTGGTCATGACCAGTTCGTAAGTCCTTACGACCAGGTTTCGACCACTCTGTGATCACGTTCGACCAGTCTACGACCAACTCGTATCTCTATACGACTAGTCCGTAACTGATCGAACTAAACGACCTACTCGTGTATTATTCCTTTGCCTCACAATATCTGGTTGAACTTTAGGTGAGATGTTGTGTCATCCATGGACTGTTCAATTTTTTCTCGATCGAGTGACAGATAACTTTACGTGGTCGAACACTTCGACTACTAGTGGCATGGCCATGCACTTTCTTTATCCGATCACAACGAGGGGCCCAGAGACAACTCTCCTGTTATGTTAGGAGGGGCAAATCCCATATCCGACCAGTCACATTCCTCGGCATGTTTCACAAACATACCCAAAGCTACCTTTATAACTACCCATTTCTGAGCGTTTGGCAACCCCTAAGAGTGCTATTACATATGTAGGAAACCATGCTAATCTTAGGTCTAAGGATTATACTTCATCATTACTTGAGACCAACTAACGACACATAGAATCATAACAATCTCAATAGTGTCTCAAGGTGGGTCTTATCCAACATCATGTTCTCTAACATGTGTCCATATTATTGGTTTGATATCTCAATATCCATGACCCATGAAACATAGTCATCAACCAATACATATGCTAGTCTATTCATATGTGTCCTCATATGTTTTGGGGCTACACGAATCCGGAACAACCTCTCATCATTAACCTATCACCCGTCTAAGTCCAGCACACAACAACCCCCACCCAACAAATCCACAAAACCAGATTCGAAGATCTAGACACAATCCTCAAATTCAACATAATTCAATCCATATATTCCTCAAATTTCTTCAAGATTCAATTCAATCCATCAACCGCTTTCGATTACAATTACTAGCATGACTAAGCAACATTCTACAAATCACCAAACAAACCCATATAGCATATAACCTTAATCATTCAAGGTAAAAGGGTAATCAACATTCAAAGGAAGCCTAATGCAGCAAGTAGGGCATATCTAAAGCTACCCATTTGACATACAAGTATTTGAAATTAAAGCAATGCATAGAATACTTGAAAATCAACATAGATACTTTTGAAATTAATAGGAATTCAACGTGCATCAAAGGAGGGGATTGCTTGCCTTTTTGTGGATGGTCCATGTGCTACTGAGTACCACTCTCGATCACACTCGAACCTTCGTAAACTATCGAACGAACAAGAACATCGAATAAGAACGAATAACACCAAAAACATCTAAAAATTCAGTACCATCCAAAATGCATGAAATTTATATAGTAGGTATATTATGATTTTATATGAATTTAGGTGAAATAATTATTCTATTTGGAGTTAGTATGTGAAAGTTATAGCAGTTTGAAAATCAGCATCTTGGAAAATCTTTGAAAAATGGAGCTCGATTACTATTCATCCAAAATTAATTATTTGGTGAAAATTTGTAGAATAGTGATGGGAAAAAGGATTACATATATAAATAGAGAATAAAAATATAATACAAAAATAACTTCGTTTAACTCATTTGGAGTTCTGAAACATTTTCTATGAATTTTCAAAGTTAATAGCATTTCTAGTGTAAAAATAATTCGGTTTTGGATCATTTTCCAAAAAAAAACAATTATTCGACAGAAACATATTTCAATGCTAATTAAAATTAAAGTACATTTAAAATGAAAGTTATCAGAATTGGTTTCACTTGATTTCGAGTTGGTTTGCGTTAGTTATGATTTTTTTGAAGTTACATGAATTTTCAATGTACAAATAAATATTTTTCCGAATTTTTCTTAAGCATTTTATACTTTTTACACTCAACTTAGCCTAGCCACTGTCATGACAGATGGGGTCTACAAATTTTATTTTCCTTTTCACTTATTTTCTAAAGGAAAACATCTACCAATGCACAATCAAGTCACCGTCAATCCAACACATAATGCCCGGACTCATGATCTTCCAGCTATACAACCCATCCGATAATTGTACGAAACCCACCAAGTGATAAGCATTTGACCATAACTAAATCTATCAATTATTCTTTATTGGACTATTTAAGCTAATACTAACTATCCAACTCTACTAGTCTTGCCTCGGCAAATTAATCATATTCGCATACACCAAAATTTCCACCGATCGAGGTTTATTTGACTAACCGACACCTAATGAGATTTACAATTTAATAAAACATTCAACATCAAATGGCTCACTAATCGATCAACTCATATCCATATCACCGAACTTAGTCATGAATGACCTCTACCAATCCAATCATATAAGTGCCTCTACGATCAACTAATAATCCTTTATCTACTAATCCAACCGAGTGTACAAATCTATCAACTCGGCACATAGGAATTAACTACTAATTACATGGCAATCCAAATATTTATCCGCAATCAAATCATCCATTCTACCATCACCCAAATATAGCATAAGTGACTCGCAAAGATATTACTTAAGACATCACATCAATTTACTCATGATTAAATAAATCACCTGATTCAACCTCCATATCTCCATAAATATCATCACAAGAGCTATCCATCAAGTAATAACTCATAAAATCCTTATGTGCCCTAACTTCAAAAATTACTAATCCATCGTGAGGAAAAACCTCCAATTAATTTATCATCTAAGATCACCACAATTTTGCATGTGACTCCAAAATAATATCATCCAATCAATTGATCCAATGTATATTTAATTTAGCATCCATCGATCAATAATACACCTAAACCGCTACAACGATATAACCAATCGCACCCCCTCAATATGTCATCACAAGATCACACACAAACAAAAATAGGACATAACCGGAGAGTTATACCGGTCTTAAGCTACCAAATCATTTTTACAAATAAACATGCATAAATAGATGCCATGCTCATGACTAACATGCAACATGCATGACTAAAAATGTAACACGGTAACATAAATAACACTAAGAATTTTACTGCAACGCTAGGCATGCAAAACGTCACCGGGCGCCGTCTTCTCGGCTCCCCGTCCATGTCCGCCGTAGTCATCGCCAATCTCGTCTGCGTCCACCGTAGTCGTCGCCGAGCTCGTTTGCGTCCCGCACTGCGTCATTCCTGTCGCTCTTGGCCATGCCCACGGAGCCGCCATGCCGACGCTGCGCTCAAGCGTGACACGCCATACCTCCTCGCCTTGCTTGGGCTGCCGCGCCGCTACATGCATGGCCGTTGCATGCATGCGTCGCGTTATTGGCTGCCTCCTCCAAACCACCGTCTTCACGCCGCTGGCCGCGCCACCAGGCCTCGTGTCGTCGGCTCGACCGCCTCCACCTCAGCGTCACGTCACTGCACACCGTTCCGCACGAAGCCACTGGGCAGCAGCTCATCCTCGCGTCCATGCGCCTCGACTCCGTTCCATTGGAAACCGTTGTCGCCGCGCGCCCAAGCTCCGGCCGTCGCGCCGCCATGCACTGGGCCGAGCCTCGGCACCTCCGCGTCGCGGGCTAAGTCACCAGCCACCTGGTCGTTGTGCTTGCCCAGGCCGCCCCAATCACAGTAAGAACACACAAAAAGATGTCGCTTTCCGATCTCCTATGCACTACTGTGATCCTCCAATCACTAGCCACAAAACATGCAGACTGAAAGCAACAACAATCAAAGTGGCTTCTCATGTGCACAGTACTTCACGTGTAATCTTCTGAACCAAAGAATACTGCTCTATTATATTTGCTTCAACAAAGAATCGTCACGCCACTAGTCGTCATGCCACCGCCAGTCGTCGTGCACCAGTGGCTCGGGCCTACATTACCGCAGCCCTCTTGCTCCAGTGCCGCATGCTTGTCTTGGTTGCCACCTCCATCCTTTCCTTTCATCTTCTCCAAAATGTGCAAACCTTCATGCATGTAGGGGATGTTTGTATGGCTGGAAAGCTTGCGTGCTTGCGAATGAAATGGTACAACATGCAGGGCTTGATTCTCCATGTTTGGACGAGATTTGGATGAGAGAAGGTAGGAGGAGCTAGAGCTCATGTGCTGTGTTGTGGAAAGAAAATGCATTGAGGATGAAGGAGGTGAACGGCAGTGGGATTGAGTTGGCAATGGCGTGGGGGGTGAGATGACAGTGGGCAATGGGGTGGAATAAAGAATGGGCAGTGGAAACACATGATGAAGTGGCTGTGTACTGTTGGAAAAATGAGCTGGCAGTGGAAGAAGAAAGGTGGCGTGGGAAGAGAAATGGCAGAGGGGCTGATCGGTTGTGGAGGTGTGCTGGAAGATAAACAAAAGGGTAGCTTGGTTGGGGAAAGATGAGCTCTCGGCAGGGCAAAGAAATGGGCAGAGGAAGTTGGCTCGGCTGGGCAAAGAAATGGGGTTGTTCGGCTGGGGGGAGATGGCTATGCTGTGAATGACAGTGAGGTGCTTTGGTGCTAAATTGAGTAGAAATGGCATGGGGAAATGGCAGGAAAGAGGGATGCACAGGTCTTCTTCTCCACGTGGCTCGCGCCTGTGCACCACCTCGCCATGTGGCGTGGCAGCCTCCGGCGTCTTGTGCATAAACCACCAGTCTCAAATGTGCCCCCGGTTTGCCTCGCTCTCACCAAGATCAGTCGGCCTCGTCCATGCCCTGATCGCCTTAACTCCCCGGTCACTCCCTGTCGCTCACCATGCACCGAGCTCCAGCCGCTCCCTCTCGTGAAATCTCCTCCCTCCTCCCTATTTAAGGGCACTCAGAGCTTCCTCTCCCTTCTTTAGGCACCACCAAGCCATTCCCTACCACCCATTTGTTTCCACCGAGCGTAAGACCAAGGGTTGCGTCAATTTCCATTTTCAATTTGAGCAGCACTGCGTGCCCGACAATCACGGTGAAGATCTCTCTACACTACCCATGTCATGTCATGTTCCAGCCCCCTAGAAGTATTTCCCCCTTGTTAATTCCTTCGTTTGATAGTAGGAGCTACGGAATTTTTGGTTTTCCTCAACTCCGGCCGAAGGCATCACTTGTCGTCCCCAACTCCAGTGAGGTCATTCATTTTCTGATTCTTTGCTCAGGAATGACCTTCTAACCCTACTTGACCTTTCCCTACCCTTCTTTACTCCTATTTCTGCTTAGGCTGATCCCTCCAAGGTGAAGCCACCACCGCCGTCACGGTCCACCGCCGCCAGCCTTCCTCCGGCAACCTCATCTGCACCGGGTCGTCGTGGTAAGCTCCTAGGACCTTGGAGTAGCTCATGCGCACACTAATTCGATGAGAGCATTGTTGGTTTCTAGTTTGCCATTTGAGCCGAGCGCTGCCACCGCCAATCACTGCCACGTTGCCGCACACTCCGTCCCAGCCGTTGCCGCCGGTACCGTCATGTGCGCAAGAGTGCCAGGACCTCATTTTGGTACCTTCAAGCACCGCCGAGGCCTCCCTCACCGGCGGCATGCCGAGCGAGCTCGCGCCGAGTCCGTGGTCCTATCCGAAAATGGACCGTACTGTAGTGTTTAATAATTTGGGCAAATCGTTGTCTGTTAGGGCTAATTGATGCTTAGAGGAATTAATGACCGGTCTAATGATTGCGTTATCTCAGTGACATGCGGGCCCTATGCACGGAAATCCCAGCATTTACGTGTGCAACACTGAGTTGTTCCACAGACCCCTTTCACTGTGCTGTGAACTTGTAGTCCACGCACTGTGCGTATGAGCCGTGAGTATGACAAGCGGGCACCACGCGTCAGAGAACTTTTTCAGGAATTAAAAGAAAAAGAAAATGCACTGTTCGGCGGACCCCACATGTCATTTGCTTCGGCTAGCTCAGCCCGAGTGTCAAAAGGATTAATCCTTTTTAGAAATTCCCGAATTGAATTATTTGTTGCGCTGATAATTCAATAAACTTCAAAAATTCATATCTATTTCATTTTTACTCCAAATTGAGTGAAACCAATTTTGTTGGTTTTCATTCTTTTTGTACTTTAACATGAAATAGGTTTTGAACTTGTATCTACCACATAAAATGTTGGTATTAGAATTAATTTCCATTTAGGATTATTTGTCACTTTAAAAATCCTTTTAACTTGGAAAATTCCTAGAAAATTCTTCTTAACTCCAAATAAAATGAATTTTGTTTCTAAATTTTTATAAAATCATAATCTACCTGTTTTTGCAATAAAATATTTGTGTTTGGTTATTTTGGTGTTATTCATTCTTATTTGCTCATTTGCTCGATCGATAGGATTCAACAATTCTATTGAATACGAGAGTGATCCTCAGCGGTAAGTGGAATATCTCCATCAAGGCAAGTAGTTTTTCTTTGATGCATGTTGATCCTATTATGTGTGCATGCTAATATTTTAAATGTTTGAACTGTATGTATGCATGCTATATTAACAAGTATTTTCTCAGTTTGCGATAGTTTACCTGAATAGTTAAATAAACTATAGATAAAACATCCATCCTCTACTACTGAGCTGAGGTTATATCCGCGGTGATTTAGAGCTCGATGGATGGGCTCTAGTCACTTTATGTATACGGTATACAAGTGATCACTTAGCCATGCTTAGAACAGTAGTCCGGGGATCATCGCCTTAGCAATGATCGTTACAACCTCACTTTAAATACTTGAGTCAGGGTACTCATGAATATAATGTATTTGGAAAAACTAAAAATAAAAATAAAATATTTTAGACTTGTTCACATTGGTTGGCTGGTGTGCTTTTGGGTGTGTGCTTGGTGCCCAAGTCAACAAGAACCGAACATCTTGTGTCACACTACCCAAGCATCTTTGCGTGTATCCACATGAGGGACATATGGGACCCCTCTTGACTTATTACTTTGGCGGGTGTTAGCTCCGAGTCGCAGGAGGTGGGTGTGTGTGCTGTGTTAAAAAGAGAAATGTGTCTATATGTGTTGGGTGTGCGGGAGTGGAATCATGTCTAGGTTCTCCACACCGAGGGGCATTGTAGTTGTCCAAGGCTTTACCCCTTAGGGTAGTTGACTTTCAGCTTTACAATGACTCCGACACAACGTATGGGTATCTATCCATACGAGCGACTCGTGGTTAATACACAATAATGGAAAATCTCCCATAGGACTTAGCCGTGCCAGCATACCTAAGGAAGTGTGCTTAATAGCTTGGCAAAAAGGCGGTCTAACATGTAGGTAAAGTTGTACATCCCTACAGGGTATAAACTATTCGAATAGCCTCGTCCTAGGTTATGGACACGCTTGGTTAGGTTTTGCAAGAGTTAGACTATAACATTTTCGATAAAACTTGAGAATGGGTGGTATGAATGGGTAATTCGTGCTATTGTGGTGGCTTTGGGAAGTCACCTCTAGGATGCTGATTATGTCTACAATTATTTGTCTCATTGATATTTGATCAATTAAAAACTGTTTTGACAAATTGCCTTCAATCTATTACTTTATTGCAAATAAAATGTGGCTTTACGCTGAAAATGAACCCTATGGCCATCTCCATAAGCCTACATGTAGCTATGTATAGGTTTGTTAATCGTAAGTCTTGCGAGTACAATTTTTGTACTCAACTGCATTGTCTATTTGTTGTAGAGGAGGTTGACCCCCCAAGGGGTTAACTACTGTGAGGCTAACTTCGCTGTTGACGACTAGCTTGTGCGTTTTCGGTCGGTTGCTTTGTGGGTAAGGGCAAACTAGTTGGCTTTTGCTTTCAGCCATGTTATGGCAAGTGTTTCCACTGTAGACTTAACGCTTTTGTTTGGAACCTTATGTTGTAAATTCTGAAACCTTCGGTAATGTAATGACTTGCGTATGGAGTTGATGCTTAATTTTTGTACGGAGTATGTGTACTGCAATTCTGGGAAGTACATATACACCGAGAGCAGGTATGTGTACTGCAATTCTAGGAAGTACATATATGACAAAAGTGGGAAATTTGATTTGTAATGCTAGGACCAATGGAAAGGTTAAGTATTACAAATTAAATAGCCCGGCAGCTCTCACAATGGTTGGTATCAGAGCCATACTGACTGTAGAAACCCGTAGCTTGGTTGTCAATAGAATAATTGAAAAACTTAGTTTCAAAATATCAAATCTTTGATGAAAACTTAAGTAAGTCCTCAGTTTTTACTCCTTATCTATCTTAGCTTCTCAATCTTACCTGGTTCTGATTTGATTTGTCAAAAGAAGTTTTCCCCTCTCGTCTCTTTTCAAAAGATAGAGTATGTGTTCAAGACAAGATTAGGGGTCCAAGAAAAGTGTTAGTATAGCAGTCCAGTACCCCTAGTTTTCCAGGTTAATGCGATAAAAATGAGTTCTTGTGCTGGCTGTTTTCTTACTCGTGTTTCGAGTTTGATTCTTGTTGGTTGATTGTATGTGTATATTGATGACGACATCCCTTCCATTGATGGAACCACCCCTACTGCTTCTGACGTGCAAGGACCAATCACTAGAGTGCGTGCTCGCCAACTAAATTATCGAGTAACCGTTTCTCGAAGTGCATCCATATTCTATGAACTCTATGATCTTTGCCTAAAGCAAGTGATATTATTTTACTTAGGAATCAAGGATCGAGGCAAGCTAATGGAAGATGAGGGTCCACGACTTGCCAGGAGGTCTTCCGCGACCTCCCAAGCGACCATCCAGGAGGTCTTCCGTGACCTCCCAAGAGGTCCTAGCTCCACGACCTCCCAGGAGGTCCTCCGCGACCTCCCAAGAGGTCCTAGGAGGTCTTCCACGAGGTCTTCCACGACCTCCCAGGAGGTCCTCCACGACCTCCCCGGCGGTCTCTCCCACGACCTCCTCCAGGACCTCCCACCAGGACCTCCTCAGGATCTCCCACGACCTCCTCCAGGACCTCCCTAGGATCACCCACGTGGACTCATCAGGACCACTCAGGACCTTCCCGCCAGGACCTCCCCTAGGGCTTCATCAAGACCACTCCAGGACCAGTCCCACGACCAGGTCTTCGACCAATCTGGTCGTAGATAAGTTATAGAATATATCTTTTAGATGGAATCAGTTGTAATCTTTCCATAACTGTTTTAGGAAAGAATCTTTTGTGTGATACAAGAGTTAAGAGTTAGAGTCGACCATAGGTCGTGCGTGAGGCCACCGCCATCCCGGCCTTTTCCCTTTATATAGTGGCCACCACCCTTAGGGTTTGGTGGGTTTTGTTAGATTAAAGTTTAGCTTTGCTACTTTATACATCATTTGCTTGTGCGGCTAGTACATCAGACCTTGTCTTCGGAACCCCAATTTGTTCAATAGATCTACCGTTGTTCCTCAATTCCTATTCAGCAAGTTCGTTGCTTCATCTATTTTTCTTGCTTGATTCTTGATTGCATGTAGGAAAAGACCTTCGTGGTCAGGTCGATCTCGCTACCGGCAAGGTCGATAACGAACATGAAGTTGGTTCAGCGATTGCGGATGCAACGGTCGTTGCACGGTTGTAGCTTGGATCGTGAGAGTTAGCTTCCATCAAATCAAGTGTATCATCCTCATCGAAAGATCGGGCCAACGTCCCCATTATTTGGTATCAGAGCTCCGGGTTGATCGGTGAGGAATTTCCAGTTTACCATAGATTAGATTGCTTTTTTTACCTACAGTACACAAAACCAAAATGAAAAATAATAGTAGATCACCTTTCCAAATCAGTCTTAGCCTCGCAATTTTTCTTTTTAGTGCATTGCTTTGTTGAACTTTCGGTTGCATCGTCGTGTCGTTTGCTAGTCTTAGTGTCTAGTTCCTTTAGAGTTTCGAGTTCTGTTCACGTTTGTTCTCACTGTTGTGGTTGGGTTCGATCTGCCACGGCAAAAAAAAAGGAGGAGGAGGACATCGACTCCAGCAAGGAATCGTACTCACCATCTAAAAAGGCTTTGCCCTAGTTGGTTGGTCTCGGATACGATCTCTTCCCAAGAATCCAATTCGGAACCAGCCAGCGTTTGATCAGAAAAGAAAAGGAGAGCTCCCTGAACAATTCAGAGTCAAAAGAGAGAGAGAGAGAGAAGGAGGTCTTCCAGGACCACCTGGAGCAACAAAACAAAAGAAAAAGAAAACGAGAAGGAGAAGGAGGTTTTCTGGGACCACCCAAAGGTCGCCCACGACCACCAAAAGGTCTTCTCCGACCCCCCCCCCCCAAGTGCTCGACGACCACCCCGTACGTGGCCCACGACCACCCCTAGGTGCTCTACGACCACTCCGGTGTTCTACGACCACCCCCAGGTGCTCTACGACCATCCCAGTTGGTCTACGACCACCCCAAGTGGCCCACGACCACCCCCAGGTGCTCTACGACCTCTCCTAGGACCACCAGGAAGTCTAGTTTGGCTGCGATGTGCTTTTGTTTGTGTTCTAGGCTCGCGTCTCTAGTACGGTCTAGAAAAGGACCAGCACTAACCGGCGTTGAACTATTTTTCAGCTTGCATTCTCTGATTTGAATATTGCTACTCCTTGCTACCATACTTAAGCCTTCCTAGCTCCACAACATGACTACACCGTGCAGGCTACCTTCACTTGCAATCGCTCTATTCAATTTTCGACGACTAGTTTGACGCTGACACCGCTGTGCTGATCACCACCTGCTGCTTGGTAAGAATTGGGGTAAGAGATTTAGTGAAGTTTGAGTGGTCGAGTGCTTTTTTAGCCCCACATATTAGTTGTATTAGGGATTTATTACTTTGACCTTCGCTTTTCTGTTTGCTATTGCCATGTCAGGTGTACAAGAAATTGAAGAATAGGGGCTCCTCACCCTATGTACAATTGGGCTGCGACTACACTTTGCAAGGGTGGTCAACAACCGTCATGAGCAATTAGAGCATGCTCACGATGAGACCATTACAAGACTCGATGGAGTAGAAGCTAGCCAAACTGAATTAAACGGGAAGCTTGACACCATCTTGGCACGTTTGGAGGGTCTAGTCCAAGCCCCTCCACCCCCGCCTGTGGCACCCCTTCGTGCGGCCCCCGCTACCACCGGCGCTTCCAGCCATCGCCAAGAAGAAGACAAGAACAATTTTGTTGATACTGAGGACGGGGACCTCAACTCCAATGATGATTGTGCTCACCGTCGACGTCATTTCAATAGACAAGGTATGGGACATGATCCACCGCCATGGAGGTACGTGATCGTGATGATGCTTTTTTTAAGATTAAATTTACTATGCCTTCGTTTGCTGGTAAATATGACCCTGATGTTTATCTCACTTGGGAGTCACAAGTCGAACAAAAATTTACTTGCCATGATTTTCCTGAGAATAGGAGGGTTAGAGCTGCTACTAGTGAGTTTAAAGATTTTGCGTGTGTATGGTGGGGTGAATATTGTCGTATTAATCCCAATGATGTACCTGCCACCTAGGAGGCTTTAAAAAGAGCTTTGCGTCATCGTTTTGTTCCCTCATACTATGCTCGTGATTTGTTAAATAAATTGACCCGTTTGAATCAAGGTAGTAAAACTGTTGAGGAACACTATCAAGAATTACAAATTGGTTTGCTTCGCTGTGGTATAGAGGAAACCGAAGATGCTAAAATGGATAGATTCTTAGGTGGGCTGAACCGTGAGATACAGGATATACTTGATTATAAGGATTACAATTCTATCACTCGCTTGTTTCACTTCGCTTGTAAGGCTGAACGGGAAGTGCAGGGACGTCATAGCAGGCCAAGGAGCAACTCCAGAGGTATCTTTGCAAGTCGTACAAGTCAATTTCAGAACCGTACTCCTGCTGCCACCTCCAACCGTGCTGCTGATCCGCGCTCATCAAACAATTTCCGACGTCCAGCGACCTCTCCTACACCTTCACAGGCAACCGAGGCAAGCAAAGTAGTCCCTTTGGTCCCTGCATTGGGTGCATCTTCAGTGGCATCAACTAGACGAGCACGCGAGACTCAATGCCATCGCTGCAAGGGCTTTGGACACATGCAAAGGACTGTCCTAGCAAGTAGCGTCCTCTTGATCAAGGATAATGGTGAGTACATACGCTAGTGACATAGAAGAATAACATACTTTGCTTGCTTGACCAGAGAAAGCGACAATGATTCTCGATCGTGAGGAGGAACAAATCGATCTTGACATCTCGGATAAGTACTTGAGCATCATAGCACAACATGTACTTAGTGCACGGATGGAGCGTCTTAAAAGAATCGCCGCCACAACTTGTTTCAAACAAAATTAAATGCGTGAAGGACCGCTCGTCTTGAGTGTGATCATCGATGGTGGAAAGCGCAACAATTTGGTGAGCATAGACATGGTCAAGAAGCTTTGCTTGGCCACTCAACAACATCCCCGTCCCTACTACATCTAGTGGTTCAATAATTGAGGTAAGCTAAAGGTAACCCGTGTTGCGAGAATACACTTCTCCATTGGTTCATATTAGGACTATGCTGAGTGTGACATCATGCCTATGCAAGCTTGTTCTTTGCTGCTAGGTAGACCTTGGCAATATGATAGAGATGTTGTACATCATGGTCGAACCAACCGATATACTCTCACTTTTAAAGGGAAGAAGATTAGCTTGCTGCCCATGTCACCTGAGGCTATTTTAAAAGATGAATTAGAGAGAGCTAAGCGTGACAAGACTAGCCGTAAGAGTGAAAATCAGATTGTTGCAAAGGACTTTGTCGATCAATCACAGAAGGAACCTAGTGCTAAACAGGATGAAATTAAGTTAAAGGGTCCTATTCTGCTTGCAACCAAATCTGAAATCAGTGCTTTGCAGCCCCATCACTCTATGTGCTATGCTTTGGTATGCAAGGATGCTTTGTTCTCTTTTGAGGATATGCCTCCATCCTTGCCTCCTGCTATTGCTAACCTTTTGCAGGACTATGTTTATGTATTTCCGAATGAGGTGCCACCGGGGTTGCCACCTATTTGAGGAATAGAGCACCAAATCGACTTGATTCCCGATGTAACCCATTTGCCAAACCGAAATACCAGTATAGGACCAACCCAAAAGAGATAAAAGAAATTCAGCGCCAAGTACAAGAATTGCTCGACAAAGGTTATGTGCGCGAATCTCTTAGTCCTTGTGATGTTCCTGTCATATTAGTTCCTAAGAAAGATGGCTCGTGGCGCATGTGTGTAGATTGTAGAGCTATTAATAATATTACCATTCGTTATCGTCATCCTATTCCTAGGTTAGACGATATGCTTGATGAATTAAGTGGTTCTACTGTTTTCTCTAAAGTTGATTTGCATAGTGGTTACCATCAAATTCGCATAAAGTTAGGAGATGAGTGGAAAACAGCATTTAAAACTAAGTTCGGACTGTATGAGTGGTTAGTGATGCCTTTTGGTTTAACTAATGCACCTAGCACTTTCATGAGATTAATGAACGAAGTTTTGCGTGCTATCATTGGCAAGTTTGTGGTCGTATACTTTGACGATATATTGATTTACAGCAAGTCATTACAGGAACATTTGGAGCATTTACGTGTTGTTTTTCATGTTTTACGTAATGCACATCTTTTTGGTAACCTAGAGAAGTGCAACTTTTGCACCGATCGAGTATCGTTTCTTGACTATGTTGTTACTCCACAGGGCATTGAAGTTGATCAAGCCAAGATAAATCGCAATCTAGAGTTGGTCGCCTCCTAAAACGGTCACACAAGTGCGGAGTTTCCTCGGGCTCGCTGGTTTCTATCGGCGTTTTGTTCAGGATTTCAGCACCATCGCTGCACCAATGAATGAGCTCACAAAGAAAGGTGTTCCTTTCACTTGGGGCACCATACAACAACAAGCTTTCGACGTTCTCAAAGATAAGTTGACACATGCTCCTTTGCTTCAACTTCCTGATTTCAGCAAGACTTTTGAATTAGAATGTGACGCTAGTGGTATAGGTCTTGGTGGTGTGTTAATCCAAGAAGGAAAACATGTTGCTTACTTTAGTGAAAAATTAAGTGGGCCTAGTTTGAACTATTCTACCTATGATAAAGAATTATATACTCTAGTTCGAACTTTGGAAACATGGCAGCATTATTTATGGCCCAAAGAGTTTGTAATACATTCTGATCATGAATCTTTGAAGCATATTCGAAGTCAAACCAATCTGAACCGTCGACATGCAAAGTGGGTTGAGTTCATTGAGTCTTTCCCTTATGTCATTAAACATAAAAAGGGCAAAGACAATGTAATAGCTGATACTTTGTCTAGGAGATACACCATGCTTTCACAACTTGACTTCCAAATCTTTGGATTAGAGATAATAAAGGAGCAATATGTGCATGATGCTGATTTTACAGATGTGTTTCTCAATTGTACAGAGGGAAAGGGTTGGAATAAATTTGTGGTGCACGATGGGTTCGTGTATCGTGCTAACAAGCTATGCATTCCAGCTAGCTCTGTTCGCCTTTTGTTGTTTCAGGAGGCGCATGGAGGAGGATTGATGGGTCACTTTGGCGTGAAGAAGACCGAGGACATTCTGACCCAACATTTTTATTGGCCAAAGATGAGGTGTGACGTCGAATGCTTCATTGCCCGCTACACCACGTGGCAAAAAGCTAAGTCACGACTTAATCCTCATGGTTTATACATGCCTCTTCCTGTTCCAAGCACACCTTGGGAAGATATTTCGATGGACTTTGTTTTAGGGCTGCCTAGAACAAAGAAGGGGAGCGATAGTATTTTTGTTGTCGTGGATAGATTCTCTAAGATGGCTCATTTTATACCATGTCATAAAAGTGATGATGCTACAAATGTTGCTGATTTGTTCTTTAAGGAAATTGTTCGCTTGCATGGCATTCCGAATACGATAGTTTCAGATCGTGATGCTAAATTTCTTAGTCATTTTTGGCGAACTTTGTGAGCTAAGTTGGGGACTAAGCTGTTATTTTCCACTACTTGTCATCCCCAAACCGATGGACAAGCTGATATCGTCAATAGAACTTTGTCTACTATGCTTAGGGCTGTGCTTAAAAAGAACTTAAAAATATAGGAGGAATGTTTGCCTCGTGGAATTTGCTTACAATCACTCGCTGCATTCTACAACCAAAACATGTCCTTTTGAGATTGTTTATGGTTTCATACCTCGTGCACCTATTGACTTGTTGCCTCTTCCAACTTCGGAGAAGGTAAATTTTGATGCTCAACAACATGCTGATTTGATTCTTAAGATGCATGAGACAACTAAAGAGAAGATTGAACTTATGAATGCTAAATATAAATTTGCTGGTAGTCAGGGACGCAAGCATGTTACTTTTGAACCTAGTGATCTTGTGTGGTTACACTTGCGTAAAGAACGACTCCCCGAATTGAGAAAGTCTAAACTCATGCCTCGTGCAGATGGTCCTTTTAAAGTATTAGAACAGATTAATGATAATGCATATAAGCTTGATCTACCTGTAGATTTTGGGGTTAGTCCCACATTTAACATTGCAGATTTAAAGCCATTCTTGGGAGCAGAAGATGACCTGGAGTCGAGGACGACTCAAATTCAAGAAGGGGAGGATGATGAGGACATTCCTTCCATTGATACAACCACCCCTACTGCTTCTGACGTGCAAGGACCAATCACTAGAGCACATGCTCGCCAACTAAATTATCAAGTAACTTCGTTTCTCGAAGTGCATCCATATTCTATGAACTCTATGATGCTGCCTAAAGCAAGTGATATTATTTTACATAGGAATCAAGGATCTGGAGGCAAGCTAATGGAAGATGAGGGTCCACGACCTGCCAGGAGGTCTTTCGCGACCTCCCAAGCGACCATCTAGGAGGTCCTCCGCGACCTCCCTGGAGGTCTTCCACGACCTCCCAGGAGGTCCTCCACGACCTCCCGGAGGTCTCTCCCACGACCTCCTCTAGGACCTCCCACCGGGACCTCCTCGGGATCTCCCACGACCTCCTCCAGGACCTCCCTAGGATCACCCACGTGGACTCATCAGGACCACTCAGGACCATCCTGCCAGGACCTCCCCCAGGGCTTCATCAAGACCACTCAGACCCGATCCCACGACTGTGTCTTGACCAATCTGGCCGTAGATAAGTTATAGAGTATATCTTTTAGATGGAATCGGTTGTAATCATTCCATAACTATTTTAGGAAAGAATCTTTTGTGTGATACAAGAGTTAAGAGTTAGAGTCGACCTTAGGTCGTGCGTGAGGCCGCCGCCATCCTGGCCTTTTCCCTTTATATAGTGGCCACCACCCTTCAGGTTTGGCGGGTTTTGTTAGATTAAAGTTTAGCTTTGCTACATTATACATCGTTTGCTTGTGCGCTAGTACAACCAGATGTTGCCTTCGGAACCCCAATTTGTTCAATAGATCTATCGCTGTTCCTCAATTCCTATTCAGCAAGTTCGTTGCTTCATCTATTTTTCTTGCTTGATTCTTGATTGCATGCAGGAAAAGACCTTCGTGGTCAGGTCGATCTCGCTACCGGCAAGGTCGATAATGAACGTGAAGTTGGTTCAGCGATTGCGGGTGCAACGGTCGTCGCACGGTTGTAGCCTGGATCGTGAGAGTTAGCTTCCATCAAATCAAGTGTATCATCCTCATCGAAAGATCGGGCCAATGTCCCCATTATATATGGTAGGGTAATATCGTATTATTCTCTAGGAGATTATTCCTTTAGCTGCTGTCTTTTTGTATCTACTATCGGGTGATGTTGCTAACCCTATTTGCTGGAATAGCATGGCTGGATGAACCCATAGTAAGCAAGATCAGCAAGCTAGCCATGATGAGGAACTTTTGCCTCCGCCCACCATAGCCCAAGTTCTCGCTCAGATCGAGCAGAACCAGATGGATCAGACGTGAATCCTCGAGGCCATTGCGAGGAACACTTCTGTTCTGTCAGGCTCCTCTGGATCAGGAGGAGGTGGATACCAGCTGCGGGGAGGACTCTCAGAGTTTCTTCGCACTCAACCACAGACCTTCTCGCGATCAGAAGACCCACTCGACGCAGATGACTGGCTACATCTGGTCGAGCGAAAGCTCAGTAATGCCCAATGCCAGGATCATGAGAAGGCACTCTTCACCTCTCATCAGCTGGGAGGGGCTACACTCTCTTGGTGGGAAAATTTCCTTGCTATGCAGCCCATGGGCCAAACCATCACCTGGGAAGAGTTTTGTACTGCTTTTCGACGAGCTCACGTCCTCGCTGGCATAATGAAGTTGAAGAAGGAGTTTCTGTCGCTCAAGCAAGGGCATAAATCTGTGACAGAGAATTTACACGATTTCAATCACTTGGCTCAGTATGCTCCGGAAGATGTTCCCACTAACGCAGCTAAACAAGAAAAGTTTATGGATGGCTTGTCCGAGGAACTGCAGGACAAGCTATCTATTATGGACTTCCCTAACTTCTAGACACTGGTGGATAAGGCCATCGTCACTGAATTCAAGAGGAAAGCGCTAGGCGAATCCCGCAAGTGTAAGTGGGAGGCACAGAGATCAGCAGGTGGCAACACTCCCCGTCCCCACCGAACAAGCCCTAGTGCCCCGTCTTCAAGCTCCACTGCCACCGAGACCGCCGATGTTTGCACCTCGTCCTCCGCAGGCCGTGTTTCAACCACATGCACCTGTGGGACAGCAAGGAGGCCTTCACAATCCAGCTGCCGATGTCGTGTGTTTCTATTGCCACAACAAGGGACACTACACCAACAGTTGTCCTGTGAAGAATGAAGCGGCCACTCGCCCTTATTAGGGGAAAGTGCAAGGACGTGATCATCCCCCAGCTCAGAGGGCAGCCCAGCAAGTTCAGAAGGCTACAAATGGTCGATTCAACCATATCTCGGCCGAGGAAGCGCAGAGGCACCCAGCGTCATGTTGGGTACACTTCTCATCAACTCTCATCCAGCTACAGTTTTATTCAATTCCAGAGCATTGCATTCTTTTATATCGCAATATTTTGCTACAAGTAGTGATATTCATATTGCTCCTATGCATGTTCCTTTGATTATTCACTCCCCGGGTTTGGAAATGAGAACTGAACTAGAGTGTCGGGATGTCTCTATTGAGATTGAAGGAGTATGGTTTCTGGCAAATCTTATCCTCCTCAAATCAGCTAGTTTGGACATGATACTTGGCATGGATTGGTTATCTCAACACTTGGGACAAATCATCTGTGCCAAGAACTCCATATCCCACACAAGCCCCTCCGGCATGCAAATTGGAATTACGCCAAAGCTACTAGAGTCACATCTCTATGCACTTGAAACAAAGCTGACTCTAGAGATCCATGAAGTCCCAGTGGTGTGTGACTTCGCTGATGTTTTTTTCGAAGAATTGCCTGGAATTCCGCCAACCCGGGATATCTTGTTTGTCATCGAATTGCTGCCCGGTACTGCCCCAATTTCAAAAAGGCCATACCGGATGCCTCCAAATGAATTGGAGGAGTTGAAGAAGCAACTTGGTGAGCTTCAAGAGAAGGGATTCATTCACCCCAACTCATCTCCGTGGGGCTATCTAGCAATCTTTGTGAAGAAAAAGACAAGACCCTATGGATGTGTGTTGACTATCGTTCACTTAACGAAGTCACGATGAAGAACAAGTACACACTTGCCCGGATTGATGACCTTTTGATCAATTGGCCGAGCTCGGGTGTTCTCCAAGATTGATCTGAGATTGGGCTATCATCAAGTCAGAATCAGATCTGAAGATATTCCAAAGACGACTTTCTCTACTCGTTATGGATTGTACAAGTATACCGTCATGTCTTTCGGCTTGACAAATGCTCCTGCTCTTTTCATGAATCTTATGAATATGGTATTAATGGAGTATTTGGACAAGTTTGTAGTGGTCTTCATTGATGATATCCTCATTTACTAGAAGAATGATGAAGAGCATGCTCAACATCTGCAATTAGTGTTGGAGAAGCTACGTGAGCACTAGCTACACGCGAAATTCAGTAAGTGTGAATTTTAGTTGAAAGAAGTGACATTCTTGGGTCATGTTCTTTCAGCGGGAAGCGTAGCCATGTATCCTAGCAAGGTTAGCGATGTGCTCTCTTGGGGGCAGCCTAAGTTGGTAACCGACGTGAGGAGTTTTCCCGATTTAGCGGGATACTATCGTTGCTTTATCGAGAATTTATCCAAGATCGCGAAGCCGATGACAGAGTTGCTCAAGAAGGACAAGAAATTTAAGTGGTCCTCCGAGTGCGAGAAGAGTTTTCAAGAACTCAAGAAGCGGTTAACCACAGCTCCAGTCCTTGTTCTTCCCGATGTCCACCAAGCTTCGATATCTATTGTGATGCTTCTCGTCAAGGACTTGGGTGTGTTCTTATGCAAGAAGGCAAAGTAGTTGCTTATGCATCGAGGAAATTGAGATCTCATGAGCTTAATTATCTAACCCATGACTTGGAACTAGCTGTAGTGGTCCATGCACTGAAGATTTGACGACATTACCTCATCGGTAATTGCTGCGAGGTGTTTTCAGACCACAAGAGTTTAAAATATTTGTTCACCCAACCGGATTTGAACCTTAGGCAAAAAAGATGGTTGGAGTTGATCAAAGATTATGACATGGGTCTCCAGTATCATTTGGGAAAAGCTAATGTTGTTGCTGATGCACTGAGTCGCAAGGTGTATTGCAATACCTTGATGCTCAAGGAGCAGCAGCCCGCCCTTCACGAAGAGTTTCAGCTACTCAACTTAGGAGTGGTTGAGCATGGTTTCCTCACTGCCATGGTTGTACAACCAACCTTGGAAGATCAGATCAAGGGTGCACAACAAACGGAGGTTGGGGTGAACCAAATCAAGCAGAATATCAAGAATGGGACAGCCATGTGCTTCTTAGAAGATGATCATGGTGTTGTGTGGTTCGGACAGCACCTTGTTCTTTCGAAGGACATGCAATTGCGGGATTTAATTCTCTGCGAAGCCCATGACTCCCCTTTGTCCATTCACCCCAGAGCTACAAAGATGTATCAAGATCTCTGGTAGAGATTTTGGTGGACCCAAATGAAGCGAGAGATTGCAACATTTGTTGCCGAGTGCGACATATGTCATCGTGTGAAGGCTGAACATCAACATCCAGCGGGTTTGCTTCAACCTTTGCAAGTGCTTGAGTGGAGGATTCGATCGGTATGGACTTTATCACTAGTTTGCCCTGAACTTCCAAAAAGAATGATGCCATCTGGGTTGTCATCGATCGGTTGATGAAGGTAGCACATTTTCTGCCAGTGCAGACTAATCTTAGTGTGGGTCAGTTGGCAGACCTCTATATTTCTCGCATCGTGTGCTTACATGGTGTACCGAAGATGATCATTTCAGATCGCGGCGCACTCTTCACCTCCCGATTTTGGAAGAGCTTACAGGAAGCTATGGGAACTCGTCTTTCTTTCAGTACCGCATACCATCCGCAAACTGATGGCTAAATAGAAAGAGTCAATCAAATCTTGGAAGACATGCTCCGTGCTTGTGTTCTCTCCTATGGGAAGAATTGGGAGAAATGTTTGCTATTTGCTGAGTTCTCCTACAACAATAGTTTTCAAGATAGTCTCGGCATGGCACCAATTGAGGCCTTATATAGGAAAAAATATAGAACCCCATTAAATTGGTCTGAAACTAGCAAAAGATCTCTCTTTGGCCTGGACACGATCAAAGAAGCTGAAGATCATGTTCGGTTGGTTCAAGACCGATTGCGCACGGCTCAATCCCGACAAAAGAGCTATGCGGATCGACGTCGTCACGAGTTAAGTTTTGAACCAAATGACTTTGTTTATCTCAAAGTCTCTCCTCTATAAAGGGCACCCAACGATTCGGCGTCAAAGGCAAGTTAGCTCCTCGATATGTTGGACCTTACCGCATCATCGAGAAGAAAAGAGCTATTGCCTACAAGTGGAATTGCCCTTGCACTTCGGGGTACATGATGTATTCCACTTGTCCCAATTGAAGAAGTGCCTTCGTGTTCCATTTGAGGAAGCTATATTGGAAAATCTTGATGTTCAAGAAGACTTGACCTGCTGTGAGTGTCCTTTTCGCATCCTTGAAGAAGCTGAACGAAGAACAAGGAATCGGGCCATCAAATTCCTTAAAATTTAGTGGACAAATCATACTGAGGATGAAGCAACATGGGAATGGGAGGATCACCTTCGTGCGGACTACCCATCTTTCTTTTCCGAGTAAACGGAATCTCGAGACGAGATTCTTGTAGGGGGGGGGGGAGGTTTTGTAACATCCCAAACTCGGGTTTGTGTTTCAAATGTATGAAAATGAGAAGAAATTAAAACTTTTCATGCCCCGTGTTGACATTTGAATTTTCTGGAAATTCTTTCAAAGGATTTCTTATTTTTTAAAGACCTAATGTTTCATTTGACAAGAAGCATAATCCTTGAAAACGTCTAAAACAAATCCTATGATCCTACCTTGGAATAATTTTTTTCCTAGCTTCTGGATCATCCTAGTGACTCCTCGAAAAATTTCATAATTTTTAGAAATTATTTACTATTTTTAAAAGGCTAGTCAAACTAATCAGACACTTGGTCAAAACCATAGGACAAGACTTCGCGATTTTTCTAGAGGAAAATGTACTTCATGAAAATCTCTAGAAAACTTAGACAATGTTGTTCCTAGTATCCTAAACCTCCTATAAAAATTTCATAAATTTTTTAGCTTAGAAACCCTATCTAAAAATTCCTTTCTTCTCTCAGCATTTTTATCAAAAACTGAAATTCACTATTCCTCCGACCTAAACCCAACTCTGGCCGAGCCAACCCCAACTTGGTCCGGTCCAACCCAGCCATTTTAGCACACCGTTCGAGCCACCTTCACCTCTGCCACTCGTCGGTGGAGCCCGCTGCGCAGGTCTTCTTCTCCGCGTGGCTCGCGCCCGTGCACCACCTCGCTGCGCTGGTGGCGGCTCCTCCGGCCTTGCCCTAAACCCTACTGGTCTCGGATCGCCCCGGTTTTGCCTCGCTCTCGTCCGCATCGACCGGCCTCGCCCATGCCCTGATTGCCTTAACTCCCCGGTCACTTCCTGTCGCTCACCATGCACCGAGCTCTGGCCACTCCCTCTCGTGAAATCTCCACCGTCCTCCCTATTTAAGGGCACCCGGAGCTTCCTCTCCCTTCTTTAGGCACCACCAAGCCATTCCCTACCACCCATTTATTTCCACCGAGCGTAAGACCAAGGGTTGCGCCAAATTTCCATTTCCGGCCGAACGCCGCCACCGTGCCCCGGCCGCCACATTGATGCACTCTCTACACTACCCGCGTCATGTCACATTCCAGTCCCCTAGAAGTATTTCCCCCTTGTTAATTCCTTCATTTGATAGTAGGAGCTACGGAATTTTTGGTTTTCCTCAACTCCGGCCGAAGGCATCACTTGTCATCACCAACTCCGGTGTGGTCATTCATTTTCCGATTCTTTGCTCGGGACGATCTTCTAACCTTACTTGACCTTTCCCTACCCTTCTTTACTCCTATTTTTGCTCAGGCTGATCCCTCCATGGTAGTACACAAATGGAGTTTAGTATAACATAAAAGTTTTAATAAAAGTCACTACTTATCCAGCTGATTTGTCCCGACTCACGACAAACCAATGCATCCAATCCTCAAGGACAGCAAAACTTAACAAATTCAGAAGTCAACACTGGTAGATTTGCAAATTGATACTTCATTCTACATTCATCTGAATGCATGAATGATTACATGAAGAAATTTCCAATTCACTGCAAGAACTAGTGATACATTAGTCAGTGGCTCCATCTAAAAAATCGGGTCTATAAGGTATGCCTGCCCTCATCCCCCCGCTTGATGTATGCCTGCCCTCGTTCCCCTGCTTGATGTATGCCTGCCCTCGCCCCTCCGCTTGATGTATGCCTGCCCTCGTCCCCCGGCTTGATATATACTGCCTCGCCCCCGCTTGATGTATCGTGCCCTCGCACGGTTTGCTCGGGTGGCTTTGCTCTGGCGTATTAAAAATGTTATACTCGGATACTTTTTTATGCGCAGCACTTCAGATCGAATAAGAGTTGCAAGATATAGCACAAACGCGTATAGTATCAAGAAGCGAAGTAGATGAATCTCGTCTGAAAAATCAAAATAATGACGCTTGAAAAAATCACGATGAGAGAAAAAACTAGGCGAAGCGGACCGCAAAATTGCAACTCCACCACCTCACCATAAGATGGTTCCTCGGCCATAGGTGTTTTTTGTGTACTATTTTTATTCTTTTGTCTACTTGTAAGGTGACTGAATTTTCTTAAACATAAATCATATTTTTTTAACCATTAGATAAACACCCAAAAGAATGGCTCTACAGTCTCTGTACAAATCTAATGGTAAAAAAAAATTGACTTTGATTTAAGAAAAAATCAGGTAACTTACAAATAGCAAATGATTAATTTAGTTTATGGCCTATTTATATTTTTGACAACCCGTTGCTATGAACCCTAATCCTAACCGCATCCACCTGAGGTCTCTTGTGTTTACATTTTATCCTTGAGGATATACACCAGTTCCGTAGTATGTAAAAGAGTTAAATGTAAAAGAGTTAATTCCTTATGTACCACGAAAATTTCTAAAATCCTGATTGTGTCACTGACATGTGAAGTCCATACCCATATGTCAGTGGCATAATAAGTGACATATAAAAGATAATGCAGATTTTTTTTATATCAAATAAGAATTGCCCCTCCATAAAAAGGAAGGAAGGCATGCAGTTGCATTAGAGCCCTATTCACAGCACAGAAGATACCTGATGCTGCAATAATAGAGCAGATGGCGAGGCTCTCAAAGCTACAAGCGCTGTCCCTAGTCGTGCTCTTTCTTCTCCACTTTTCGCTGCAATTGCCACGGTCGCACGGGCTCGAACAGAGCGAACCAAGACAAGTAAGCCACCATTTCCATCTTCATCAATCTCGCTGACGAAGCACAGTAATGCAATGTTATCTTGCATTGGTCGCCAGATATACATCGTCTACCTCGGGGAGAGACAACATGAAGATGCTGATCTCGTCACTGCTTCACACCACGATATGCTCGCTTCCGTTCTTGGAAGGTTTGGACTCCCTCTGTTCTACTACTGCATTACATACATAATATACATGGCATTCTAACTCTTGGCATAAGATTTGAGATGGCCGATAAGATGACTAAGCATGATCCTGCTCACTCTATTTCATAATATCGGAAATATGTGGCTGCCCAGGGGTAGCTATCCATCCGGATATTTGAAGTTGAAATTCGACATTTTTCCGGTGAAAGTTGAATTTTTTTAGATAAAAGTAGGAAATTTTGAGTTAGAAGTAATCTAATTTGAGTTGAAAGTAAACGATTTCAAGTTGATAGTTTTCAACTATGGTATTGACAGTTTTCGAAGTTTTTGAGTTGAAAGTTGAATTTTTTTAGGTGGAATTGAGAAATTTTGAGTTAAAAGTCTTCAAATTTTGAGTTATAAATCTTCAAAGTTGATAGGAAGAAGAAATAACACGAATCTTGATGCAAAATTGAACGATGGATTTCGGATGGATAGCTAACCCTAGACACAAAAAAAAAAATCATGTCTCTTTGTAATATAGGGCCCAGCCCCATTCCACTTTTCGTATAGTTGAAGAAATGGCGAAACCAAGATGAGCGGATGAAAAAGTTGACATGTCTAATCCTGCTAAAGCTGGAATAATTAATCACTCAATGCTTCTCCCTCTAGTTCTTTTACTTGTCCTTTATGACATCGACGTGCTCTACGCTACAGTTGACCATTATTTTTTATGATTATATGGCAGAAAAAGTTATTAAACATGCAACAGTGTGAAAGTACTTTTGATAACAACTCTACTAATACTATTTTCATGCCACAAACCTAATTTTTTATATATATGTTAGTAGTAAAAGTTTTAAAAGGTAGTTTGCACACATTGTAGGGTGGCGTACATCTATTTTGGACTGGCTGTAGCACAACTGTAAGAGGTATAAGTTGGGAAATGTAGTATTGCTTTTCATGGAGGCCTTATATTTTTACATACGATGAAAGGCAAATGGAAACATGGAGATTATTTAATTAAGATGTCTTAGCATAAGAGCAGAACCATTAATTACATACACGAATGTTGCAATTAAATAAAGAAATTTAGCAATTGGATGGAAATACTCTGACCAAATAAATCAAGAATGGCATTTAGGAAACGCCAGCTAAAGGCAAAGGCAATAAGGGCGTTTATAAGGGTAGAAGATTAATACGCCGTCGTTTTTGAAAATATGGACGGGAATTGAAATTTTAGGCGGGGTCCTTTGCCCTAGTCATGGTGTGTTGGTCCAACAAGGATGTCGGGTTCTTTGAGGGTGTGTGTGTGATGACCCAACCCAAGATGAATAGAGGCCCAGTGCAGCCCATGTATGGGTGTGAATGGATAAATGCATGTAGGATATGATAGTCCTATCAATAGCCAAGACGAAATTGACCAACAAATAAGGCCAAGGTGTCCAAAGCAACTAACCATGGATTAACCATTTTGCATGAGTTGATTTAGAGAAAAAAATGCAAATAATTAGTTGTGTGTGCGTTGTCTTTTCCGAGTAGGAGTGGGTCAGATCAAATTTAGACCCTGGGGTGTTATAGATATGTATAGTCTTTGGTGCATATATACGTTTTGATAGCCAGTGAGAGAATAGGGCATTTGTAAACGCCCTAGAAACTTGAAGAGGAGGGAGCTCCTGATCGCCCTAGTTGGGTACATGTCGGGGAATACTTTTGTCGGACCCGGATTCCGAGAATTCAAATCCTCTGTGAAATCACTGTGCTATTCGCTGGATCAGTAGCTAGCACTTCACAGTACACATTGCTGAATTATTCATACAAAGCGTGATCTAGCACAAATATATTACAACACAAAGTAACATAGGCCTCATCGGGTCGAGTTTTACAAAAAGGGCCGCGCAAAGCCAACTTGATTACATTACATAAAAGCAACGTAAACTACAGCGAAGCAAAAGGTGAGTAGGACTCATCTCACACAGCAAGCGATCGGGGTGACACATGTACAACGGATATTAAGCGAGATTTGGATAATATCGATTGTGCTTGGTACCAACGAAGTCTACTTAGATGGCGAGACCTAAACTACTGAGAACTATACTACTCCCTATCATAGCCTTGTCCATCACCTCCTGGGCCTTCGAGAGAGCGTAGTCTCCTTCGTCTTCATTATCTGAAGGGTTTGAGGAGAGAAGCGAGAATGAGCACTACTACCGTGCTCACGAGCCAACACACAATGCAATAATATACATGCAATGCTTAACAAGGATGGCTCAGGTTCTTTTATTTGCAAAAGCAAGCTTTTCAAATATCATACTTGCAAAGTCCTATCACTTAGCATTTCAACAAATTGCAATTTAATAAAAAGAGTGAAGTGCAATAATTAATAACAATAGAGGTTCCATCCGTCGGAACTCTACACATGCATCTTTTCAATTGGAGTTGCCTCCAATGACCACACCCACTGAGCTCGAAGGCTCAGGGAAAATCCAACACAGGGCTAGGTGAGCCCTTCCACCATTTTCATACCACCCACAAAGTTTTGAAATAGAGCTAACTCAAGTTATGATTCTCATGTCCGCCTTTGACCGTAGGCACGGCTGTTTAAACAGTTTTAGACTCTGTAGAGGTTGCACACTTTACCCATAAGAGATAGTCATACCCGTTACCCCACATGATTCCGTAGTCATGTAGTTGGGCGACCGTCACAGTAACCTTTCTAGATATCTTGCCCCTTCTGTCATTTCGCCCATACGGGGTTACGCCCATATGTTGTGCAGGATGTTCACCACAACGACTAGCACAGCTGGCCCCGGCCACAACGACTAGCGCAGCTGGTAACTTCACCTTTTTGGTGTCCCTTTCAAGCCGGAGTATCTCCGCCACTTGTACATCTTTGTGCTGCCTGGGTGCAGAGTATATGCTGAGTTGTGAGCTTCTTTTGGAATCAAATCCTTGAGTTCCTTCTAGTGGGGAACAAGGAGGCGTTTCCCATACCATAGGATTCTTTGCTGATCTTCGATCATCGTGGGGGCTTTTAACTTTGCCATGAGATGTTTGAATCTCTGGACTCCAGAGTGTCGTTGTTGAGTGGTCTTAATCTGCTCTTCTAAAGTTGGGCGTGCTTTCATTGCATCTGTCGTGCCTTGTCCTATCAAACAAAGGTTGAGGGCTTCGAATTCCTTATAGAGCTTAGGCTGATGCTCTTGAATCATAACATTACTGCAGTATGACTTGCGGCTTAATGCATTGGCAACTACATTAGCCTTTCGGGATGATAAGTTGTAATCCTTTTATTAACTCTAACCATCTTCTTTGCCAGGGGTTGAGATCTGATTGGGTGAAGATATACTTGAGACTCTTGGGGGTCCGTGCAGATATCACAAGGTTTTCCAATCAAACAATGCCACCAGATTTTGAGGACATGCACTCTCGCTGCTAACTCCAAGTCATGAGTTGGATGGTTGTCTTCTTGAGGACGGAGTTGTTTGGATGCATAAGCTACAACTTTTCCTCCTTGCATAAGTACGCAACCAAAATCTTGGCGTGATGCATCACAGTAGACTTCAAAGTCTTGACGAATGTCTGACAGGATTATCACTGGTGCAGAAGTTAACTTCTCCTTCAATTCTTGGAAACTTTCCTCTGTCCATTCATACTCCTTTTTCCTTTCTTGAGCAGATGGGTCATTGGTTTGGAAAGCTCAGATAATCCTTCTATGAAGTATCGGTAGTATCCGGCCAAACCGAGAAAACTACGAACTTCTGCCATTGATGTAGGCTGCTTCCTCCAACCTTCCTGACTAAAACCACGACATTAATCACTTAATTTTTCAAGCATTTGTATCAATTACAGTCCTCCAGGATGTCTTTATATAAACCCAATATCTCCATTGTGGAACCTTCCAAAAGATCTGCTTAAAATCCAAAATTTCAAATTTAATCCGCCGAATTATTTTATCACCATCTAATCAATAGTTATTTAGTCCATCTCCAATATCAGTAAGGCATACTTCCATCATATATTCCAATATCTAGCAATTATAACCTTCTATAATCCGATCAAGACATATCTCTATAATCCAATCAAAATTTCTGATAAATCCCAACTTCTCTATTCAATCATGTTCAATTGAACCCAATGTTACCAACATAACCAATTAATTTCATACTTCCTGATCCCATCCATTTTACCAAAATCATCATCATGAATTTGTAATCCTATAATCCAATCTTCAACAATCATGTAATTCTTTGCTCAGAATCCCACCATAATACATTTCTATAATCTAACATCCAACAATTATATTTCTATAATCCAATCTTGATTCAACTAACTCTCCCCAAAATTAATATCATGAATCATAAGAAAATCCAATTTTCTTCGCATTCTATTCTCTGCCTTTAATGCACACATATCTCCATTCCAGGTTTTCAACCAACATCGTAATCAACTTAAGATTAGATGAAGATCCAATTCCTCCTAATAATCAAATCAGTATTTTAGATTCCTATACCCCTCATGGTTGATCAAAACTTCCCTCTATGATCATTTTCTTTCTCCATAATCTATATAACCCACCGATTTGCTATTCTTTAAACCTTCCATAAACAAGGTTTATTCACCATTGCTTTCTAGTATTCACAAGAATTTATCATATTGACAAAGCTTAAAAATTCTCCATATTAGTCTCATTAATGATCTCCAAAAACCATCTTGCTTTATCTCATACACACTAGTTAAGCTCAACCAAATTAGCTTCCATGCGACTTTACTCATTTGGAACACTCTCCCATAATCATTTCTCAGGCGACAAGATGGGATGAGGGAAGCACGATAGGCTAGAGGGAAAAGCACACTATGCGAGGGAGAACAAAGGAGGAAGACGGAAGCATCCTACTGGTGGGTCGTCTTGCCAACTTTATTCATCACGATGCTCATAGCAACTTGGAAACTTGTCCTTTGCAACCTGGCTGCTTTGGTTAGTAACAGGCGTAGGGAGCAATCCTTGGGGCAGTGATCTTGTCCTTCCTAGAAAGCACGTAACTTTAAGCGTCAAGCATTCACCTGGCTGGTGGTCCTTTTCGCAGTTGGGGCAGTTTACAAGGCATTGGTGCGTCTGATGTCCTTTTTCTCCACAACGGAAGCAGTGGAGGTTAGTTGCGGGGTTGATCGCTGCAGATCGTCTGGCGGAGCGGAGAGTGCAGAGTCAATTTCCACTGGGGTGCAAAGTTGGAGTCGGAGCTCTTGGTGGTTGGGCTAACTGATTGAATGATGAGCTGTCGAGAATAGCCGATCATGGAGGATAGTCGCCTTGTGGACTTTCTTGGCGCCAACTTTGTGGTGGCACCACCTTCTTTGGCTCTTGCCCTCTTTGGTGCCATCGAGAACAACTTCGGCTAGAACGAGGGAGTTATATGAGGTTTACAAGCCCTCTATAAAACACTGCAGAGGAACTTCAAACCAGTGAGGAAAAACAATACAATACAAAGCCGAGAGGGGCTGCATTATAATAAGGGATTAGGTGTTACATGACTTTCGAACAAAGCTTATATGCTAAGCTAAGTCATGACACAGGATACAAACACCTCGTCTACAAAAGAAGGAAACAAAAGTGCTTGCAACCAAAAGACTGCCTAGCAAGCACTACTAGCTAACCTAGACTAACATGACGACGAAGATCTTGTGCTCGAATTCTCCCTCCTGGAGAGGCTGAAAGTAGTGGAAGGGCGTCTCCACCATGAAATCCTCGTGCATCTGGACCGGGCGGTTACTGAAGCGTCTTTGCGTCTTGGACGCTTGAGCAATCACCTGCTCTAGGGTGTCATGGGCGGAAGATGTGAGCGTTGAACTCGCCCTCCCTTGCATAGAGGAAAACTTCCATGGTCCATGACTCTTGATCCATGGTCAGGTCTTTCGGCCTCTGAAGATAGGATCGCGGTTGTAACCAGTGCACCATGAGTTGGCGAAGAATGTCCACGCTCATCTCCATCTACTTCATGAGAGCGAAGTCCCGGGGCCATCGGACGACGGGTAGCCATCTACAATTTTGAAACAGGGAGAAAAGGGTTGGGCGAGTGAAAACTCAAGTGAAGTCGAGGTAAGTGAAGAACTAAGAGTGATGAGTAGAAGCAATAAGTCGTTATGTTTTTTGTCAAAGCTTTTCTTAATTTTTGAAAATAAGATCCAAGTCCTTAAGGCAACGACCAATCTAACTAAGGCTCTCTGATCGTATGCTCGATACAGCTCTGTCGGACCCAGATTCCGAGAATCCAAATCCTCTGTGAAATCACTGTGCTATTCCCTGGATCTGTAGCTAGCACTTCACAATACACATTGCTGAATCATTCATACAATGCGTGATCTAGCACAAATATATTACAACACAAAGTAACATAGGCCTCATCGGGTCGAGTTTTACAAAAAGGGCCGCGCAAGGCCAAACTGATTACATTACATAAAAGCAACGTAAACTACAGCGGAAGCAAAAGGTGAGGTAGGGCTCATCTCACACGAGTAAGCGGCTGGGGTGACTCATGTCTGACGGATATTAACCGAGAGTGGATAATATCGATTGTGCTGTAGGTACCAACGAGTCTACTTAGACTGGGCGAGACCTAAACTACAGAACTATACTACTCCCCATCATAGCCTTGTCCATCACCTCCTGGGCCTTCGTAGAGAGCGTAGTCTCCTTCGTCTTCATTATCTGAAGGGTTTGAGGAGAGAAGCGAGACTGAGCACTACTACCGTGCTCACGAGCCAACACACAATGCAATAATATACATGCAAGGCTTAGCAAGGATGGCTCAGGTTCTTTTATTTGCAAAAGCAAGCTTTTCAAATATCATACTTACAAAGTCCTATCACTTAGCATTTTAACAAATTGCAATTTAATAAAAAGAGTGAAGTGCAATAATTAATAATAGTAGAGGTTCCATCCGTCGAAACTCTACACATGCATCTTTTCAATTGGAGCTGCCTCCAATGACCACATGCACTGAACTCGAAGGCTCAGGGAAAATCCAACATAGGGCTAGGTGAGCCCTTCCACCATTTTTGTACCACCCACAAAGTTCTGAAATAGAACTAACTCAAGTTATGATTCCCATGTCCGCCTTTGACCGTGAGGCACAATACATTTAAACATTTTAGACTCTCTGAGAGGTTGCACACTTTACCCACAAGAGATAGTCATACATTTACCCCACATGATTCCGTAGTCATGTAGTTGGGCGGCAAATCACGATAACCTTTCTAGATATCTCGCCCCTTCTATCATTTCACCCATACGGGGTTACGCCCATATGTTGTGCGGGATGTTCACCACAACGACTAACGCAGCTAGCCCCGGCCACAATGACTAGCACAGCTGGTAACTTCACCTTTTTGGTGTCCCTTTCAAACCGGAGTATCTCCGCCACTTGTACATCTTCAACCCCCTCCAATGAGATGACTTTCAGGGTTCAATAACTTTACTAAGCCAAGTTGCACTTTGCAGACTTGTGGTTGTACTTGTTTAACACAGGAGGTCGTGACAAGATTAAGTCCTTAGGGTTATCTGGGCGGTTCATTCCACAAACCAACCATCCTTGTGCTTCCCGAGCACCCACCGCCTCACCATCCGCCCAAATAGAACTAGCAATTGGGGTTTTGAGGAGTAAACCAAATTATTTTCACACCTTTTAGCCAATGGACCACCAATGACTACCCAAATCATGTTAAATTTGAGGAAATGATGATTGGGGTATTTAATACCCCGGTACTTAAGCAAGGCTAGCATGTCGCTTAAGTACAACCTATAACTAGTATTACCATATAGTTGCTAGGGTGACAAGGATTAATGGATTCAAGTTGTCAAGGATGGCATATTAAATTAATTAATCAACAAGTGGGTGTTTAACTACCTTAAGCTTTAACATGCATTTGATAAAGAATTAAAGCATGCAATTTTTGCTAATTTAAATGAATATAATTTGCATAAAATGTAGGCTCAACATGATCAAAGTATTGACTCGCCTTGGATTAAAGGTAAGGGAATCTTTGATAATCTTGTGCTTGATCGAAGTGGAGATCCTCCGCGTCTGCGAATCCTAATCGGGTGATCGTACCGGAAAAAGACACAAACAAGCAAAGAGAGCAAATAAATACAAGAGATAACAAATGAACTCCAAATTGAACAAGACCTATGCCATTAGCAAGATCTTGAATGAACAATTTTTTAGAAATTTATTTCATAATTTTTGGAGTTAAAATGGAGGAGAACGGGATTTTTGAAGTTCCTTTTGAATTAAACCCTAAAAAGAAAACCAGAAAAAGGGAAGGGAGAAATGAGCTAGCGGTGGGGGCCCATGGGGCAGTGGTGTGGCTCAAGGGGAGACCGCATGGACCGAGTCCACTTGCGGCACGCACGGTGGGCGTGGTGGGCCGACCCAGGCGGGCCACATGGCGATCAAAGAAAAAAAAGGAGATGAAATTTGGCGCCGTCGGGCCAGACGAGGCCGAAGGGGTGTCTGCGGGGAGCGAGGCGACGCCGGCGAGTGGGGTGGCGGGGTAGCGGTGGCAGGCGGAGGCAGGCGCCAGAGCGGCGGATCGAGGAAGGTGGCGGTTGCTCCGGAGAGGGGGAGGCGGCAGCGGCAGCTCCACGGCTTAAGCGGTGCAATGGCAAAACAAAAGAGAGGCGGCGCATGGGCTGTGATGCGAGAGGAAGCGGACGGGTGGTCGGGCGGCTCGGGAAGACAGAGTTGGTCGATGGCGGCGACAAGCGGCGAAGAAGAAGGCGCTAGTGGCGCGCCTCGGCGAGAGGAGCGAGGAGGGGGATGGAATCCTCGCGTCACGGGGCACGTGGTGATGGGGTTCCCCAAGCGGGGAGCTCACCGGAGCGGCGAGGGAGCCGGGAGGCGGCGCGGCCGTCAATGGAAGCTCTGGCGGTGCTCTGCTTGTGGCTTACCCGGGAGCTCGGGGCTGGCGTGAAGGTGAACAAGGGCACAGAGGGAGAAGCTTTATAGGGGTCAAGGGCGAAGAGAGCCGTTGAGGAGCTAGTGGGCTGTGTGTGGTGCGCCGTCATCAGAGAGAGGACATGGTGGCGTCTTGGCGAAAAAAGACAATCTGAGGGTGGGCGGATGGCGTAAACGATGGCGTGTCGCGTGCTCTGCGCCTGCGGCATGGGCATGGGAGGGGCGGGCGGTGACGATCGTGGGGGCGACAAGGATAGGCGAGGGCGGGTCTTGAACTGCGGCGTCACGACAGGATCTCGAGGCGGGCGGCGGCAATGGCTGGGATGTGTGGCCTTGGCGTATGAGGGAGGTGAAAGCGGCGTCGCCTCACGGCGAGAGAGAGAGAGGGAGGCGCCGGCCGACGGGAGAAAGACAGGTAGGGTGGGCGGTGGGGAAGAAGTGGGCCGGGGCAGGCCGAGCCAAATGGAGAGGAAGGCCCGGGTGGGTTGGGCCAGCTGGTCCGAGGGGAGATGGGCTTGGCCCAAGAGGAGAAGTGGGCTGAGCCCGAAAGAAAAGGAGAGGCCAAAATCTGAAAAGGGAGAAATCCACTTTGAATTTGAATTCCAAATGTTACGAATATTTGAAACACACACCGGAGAGAAAAGAAAGGAAGTTTTGAAATTAGTTTGGTAAATTGAATTACGGCGAAGAACGAAAATCAGAACAGCAATTACTATGCGCCGTCTGAAAACGGGCGTTACAACTTTCCCGACGACGTTTTCCTTGATGGCCAATAAACGCTCCAGAAAACCATACGAAAGCATTTAGACACATGTGATGGCATATATAGACGCCATTACAAGTCTATCATGTTGTAGTGTTATGAGTGTATGACTTCACCCATCAAAGTTCAAATCATGGTTCCCACCATTATGTATTAATGACATACACGTTCAACCAACAAATGTTGGTGTGTGTGCGTGGTGGTGTGCGCGCGTGAGCATCTACCTTGTAATTACAAAGAAAAAAAAAGGTAAGTCCGAAAACAGTAGATCTGTTAAGCCAAATCTACTGTTGCACTCCTCTCAGGGGAAGAAAACAACAAGCAAATCTATTAAGCCAAATTCTCTTGTTACACTTTAAAAAATAGTGCGCTATATATATATATATCCACTTATACTGGGGATATCTACTATACTATGTAGAATTTTACCATAGCATTACTCAAGTGATGAACTTACTACAATTTTACGGTTTGAAGCAAGGAGGAGGCTCTTGAGTCCATTGTCTCTGACTACAAATACGGTTTCTCTGGGTTTTTCGCAAGGATCACAGGATCCTGGCGAGAAAGATACAAGGTAACTGATTCTACCTCAAGAAAAGTATAGGTGCACTAGTCTAATTATAGCTAGTTGCTTGTTTAATTGTCACCATGATAATAATCATCGACAGAATAATTGATCCTTGTTGTTTTAGATTACATATATAGCACTTTCTGTTGTGGTGGCCTTGATGTTGAAATTCGGTTGAAAATAGGTGAAAATCGGAAATTTCGGCCCTACCGGTGGGGCCGGTAGGAATACAATCTGGTCCAAAAAAATCAGTTTGGATTAATTTTGACCGAAAAAATTGAATTTGTTTAAATTTTGCTCGAATTTGATTTTTTTAATTTAAAATCCAAAAAATTCAAATTTAGATGAGTTATAGGCATGGAAATGATGGTGTGGGTGTGCTCCTGTCGGGACCCAAATCACGGTTCGGGACCCTCTGTGTTTAATGCACTAGCCCAGGATCATGCTAGTGCACCTGAGTCAACAAAGATGGCAATCAATCCATACTGGCGAATAATAACATAAGCGATTAACTTTGATTAACAAATAATGGTTTTGACCTTAAGGTCGAGTTTACAACTATTGAGCCACGCAGAACTAACATAGGAAATAAGCGGCGTGAAACATAAGCGGTAGTGGCACCTCATCGGTTCGCCACGAGCAACCAGTAGGATCAAGACCTCGCGATCGGGCACCTTCGATATACTCGTCCTCGAAAAGTGGTGAAGACTCCTCCTCTGCTTGATTTGTCAAAACAAGCGTGAGTACCGTACTCATAAGCCACACCACAGAGATGCAAAATATATATATCTTTGGCTTTTTACAAAGGAAGGCATTCGTGGCTCTTTTGCATAAATCGACTTTTGCAATTGAATACAATTCAATAGGTAAAAGGCAGTAAAACAAATAGACAATAATAATTTTAACAAGTTATTTCACAAAGACACACCTGACCCTAACGGGTTATTCACATAGCTAGATGATTTATTCACATAGCTCCCTTCCCTACAGATTTTATGAAAAACTACCCTAGTGTCAAATCGAGCATTGTCCATGACCATGGGCTGCTATTGAATAGATTAAGTTACACTCTGCAGAGGTTTGTACGCTTTACCCACAAGATACAATTAGTGTAGCTAACACTAATTATAACAAAGCATTTCAGATACCTTATCTTACTATGCTAGGCCCGTCTCAAAACAGACATGTGGTCGTACAGGGAACTCAGTTCAATGGAGCACATGGTGAGGTCCTTAATTGACCAAGGCAAGACTTCCACATGCCAACTAAACCACACAGACACACAGATTAATAATATTCACACAGTCCACACAGTCCACCCTTTCACACAGTATCCACCCCTTGCCTCAGTTCAAATCCTTTTTCCACCCCATTGGTTTTAAGTGCAACACATGCCACAAAGACACATAGTACACACAGCTTTTATCACATAGTTGCATATTCACTTAGTCAAATTTATATAGCAACCTACATGACCAATGATTAGTGGCATGGCTAAGCAATCTAATCATAACTAACCAACCACGTTGGTGCTACAATATTACCAACTAAATAGCAACTAGGGTGACAAAGGATCATGGCATAACAATTACACAAGGGAGGCATATCAATTTGGAATTAACTCACCCAAAAGCTTTTAAATAAATACTTGAATTAAGATGCGATAATTTGAATTAAAATACTTTTATAAAACTGGGAAGCAAAATGGTCAAGGGCATAGCTTGCCTTGAAAAGGATCTAGGAATTGATCTTGGTCTTGGAAAGGTCCTTCTTCTTCAACTCTTCGGCGACGTCGAAGTCTACTATAAGCGACACAAACAAACAAAACTAAATAAAAACCAGAAGCAAATAACTCCAATAAAATAATTAAAAATCTCCAATAGATAGATCTGGACTTTAGACGAATTTAGAAATTTGAATGGATGGATTTGGAGTTAGGATTCAAAAGATATGAATTTTACAAGTTTTAACCTAAATTTGAAATTTAAATGAATTTCTAAATTTAAACAGAAGTCAAATTTAAATAATTTTGATTTGATTAGCTAGATCTTAATTTTATATGAATTTAGAAATTTGAAACACCCAATTTGGAGTTTGGATGCAAAAGTTATGAATTTTACAAATTTAAACCTAAATCTGCTATTTAACAATTTCCCGAATTGTTTTTCTAAAGGAAATTCTAATTATTGCGCAAGGTGACGTCAGCGAAGGATTTCCGTGAATTTAAAAGAATTAAAGAATTAACTGACATGTGGGACCCACATGTCAGTGACCCGGCTCACGGTGGACCAAGTCCAGCGTGCCCTTTGAATCTGGCGGCTGGACTACCGTGGGCACTCACGTGGCGCCTGTGAGACGCGATCTTGGCGCCACTGGGCGGACACGCAAGCAGGGCGAGGGCCTGGCGTGGGCCGGCGGCGGCGAAGCGGCGCCGAGAACCAAGGTCCCGTGACGGTGGCTCGCCGGCGAAATGGGTGGTCTGAGGAGATAGAGGGAACACGGGGTCTCGAGGTGTGCTCAGTGCGAAGGCGGCAGTGGCGGCCGTGGCGAGTCGGGCGGCGGAGGTGGTCTGGGCTCGATGGCGGCAGCGCTAGAGGGCTCCTCCGTGAAAGCGGCGAGCACCAACCAGCGGCGACTGGCGAGTCCAGCGGTGGCGGCGGCAACGGCAGCGAAACAGCAGGAGGCGCAATTCCTCGTCGAACAGCGGCGGCGAGATTAGGTCTTCAAGCTTCTCTGGCGGCTCAAGGGCTCGGGAGGAGGAGTGAGTTGGGGTTTGGGAAAGGAGGCGGTGCGATCCGGGGTGCCTTTTATAGGGGTAGGGAGCTCGGCGGCGGCTACGTGGAGGTCGTGGCGGCGATTCGCGAAACGATGGGCGCAACCGGCCGCGAGGATGAGGCGATTCTTGGAGGTGGCGGCGTGGTCGTGGAGGTCGTCTTGCGCTGAGAGCAGGGAGGTTAGGCGCCAGCGTGAAGCTTCGGCTTTGACCGCTCATAAGCGGTTCGTCTGCATAGCGCCGAGAAGAAAGCGGCGGGAAGGCGGCTCGACAAAGGCGGGCCCACTGGCGGAGAGGCAGGGAGGCTGTATGTGGCAGATCTGATCGTCCTTCATGATCGGACTGACCAAGGAAAAACAGGACGTGGGCTTCATGCGGAAAAAGGGAGTTGGTAGGAGAGATTGACCCAACACTATTTGGAGATTTAAAATAGGTTTTTCTTTTTAAGAAAATAGCAGAAATTCAAATAAGTAAAGGAAAATAGCAAATGAACTTGGAAAAATTCCAGAAAATTCCAGGAAATATATCCAAGCTCATAGAATCCAAATAAAATAGTTTTGACTATTGTTCATGTTGGAATTATTCATATTAAATTGTTTTGTTACTAAAGTCCAAGTTTAAGCTTTTGAACTAAATTCAAATAAATCCAAATGGTGAATTTTCTCCCTACCAACTATTCAAATGATTTTTAAAGCTCTGAAAATTGGGATGTTACAAACCTCCCCCCCTTAAAGGAATCTCGACCCCGAGATTCAGGCTAGCTGGAGAAAAGGCTAGGGAACTCGGCTTTCAACTCTTCTTCACGCTCCCACGTTGCTTCACCTTCTGAGTGGTGGCTCCACTGCACTTTGCAAAAACGAACTGTCTTGCTCCTAGTCCGACGTTCTGCGACATCCAGAATCTTGACTGGCTGCTCTTTGTAGGTGAGGTCTTCTTTTAGTTCAATTGACTCCAACGGTGCTTGTTCTTCTGGCACACGAAGACACTTCTTCAGCTGCGAGACGTGAAAGACATCATGGACTCCTGCTAGCAATTGTGGCAGCTCTAACTGATAAGCCACTTCTCCACGGCGTTCCAAAATCTTGAACGGACCAACATACCGAGGGGCAAGTTTCCCTTTGGCATGGAACCTTTTCACACCTCGAGGCGTAACTTCGGAGATACACAAAATCTTCGGCTCAAAAGCGAGATCACGGCGGCGATTGTCGGCATAACTCTTCTGCCTCGGTGAGCTATCTTGATCTCTCTCGATCATGGACACTTGCTCTTACGCTTCTTGAATAATATCCGGACCAAAAGTATGCGTTCATTTGTTTGACCCGGTTCAACGGGGTTACGCAAGCACGACCATACAAAGCTTCAAGCGGTGACATTTGCAAAGCGGCGATAATTGTTGTTGTCTGAGAATTACGCATATGGTAAACTCTTATCCCAGCGGGTAGCATTTGCTAGAACACAGGCTCTCAACATATCTTCAATATCTGGTTAACCCTTCGGTCATCCATCAAATGCAGGGATGATCGCGATCTTGAAATTGAGTGAGTCCCTAAGGCTTCATGTAAACTACGCCAAAATCGGAGGTGGCTGAGATCCTCGATCGACACTATCTTCTTAGGTACACCATGCCGTGACAATCTTTGACATGTACTGCTCGCGCAGACGATCTCTGAGTACGTGGTTTTATTTGGTAAGAAATGGGCAACTTTAGTCAAGCGATCCACTATTACCCAAATCGAATCGTAACCGAGTGAGTCTTGGGTAAACCGGTAATGAAATCCATTCGATTTCTTCCCACTTCCATTCGGAATCTTCAAGGGTTACCAGAGACCTGCTTTGGCCTCGATGCTCTGCTTTAACTTTTGACACCACGTCACACAAGGCGACAAACTCTGCGGCGTCTCGTTTGATTTGGCCACAAAACTTATTCTTAACATCTGATACATCTTAGTACTACCGGGTGAATCGAATACTTTGAGTCATGGGCCTCCTTCAAAATTATTTGTCTCAATCCATCAATATCTGGAGCAGAATCGTCCATTGATCCACAGTATATCACGATCATCCACTATGAAGTCCTTGAACTTCCCTACATCATCTTCTTCTTAATGTCGGAGAACTACGAGTCTTTAATTTGAGCCTCGCGAATCTGCTTCTCCAAAGTAGTTGCACTTCCAAGTTTACTCTGAATCCTTGAGACACTACTTCTAGCCCGACACGGAATTCTTCTTGTAGTTACGAACAAGGCTCTTTCACTTCGAGCATTGCGGTGACTCTTCTGGCTCAAAGCATCTGCGACATTGGCTTTTCTGGGATGGTAATGGATTCCAAGATTATAATCCTTTATCAACTCTAGCCATCTCCTCTGTCTCATATTGAGATCTGGTGAGTGAAAATATATTTCAAGCTCTTATGATCTGTGTATACCTCACTGGCGATTCTGGATGAGGTAATGGCGCCAAATCTTCAAAGCATGTACCACGGCTAATTCTAGATCATGGGTAGGGTAATTTTCTTCATGCGGTCTTAAGCGCCTTGGCGTGGCGGCAGCTCTTCCTTCTTGCATCGGGACACATCCTAATCCTTGTGAAGCATCACAATAGATATCAAAATCCTTGCGAATATCTGGCGAGAATCGGCCTTGGGCTGAAGTCAAGCGCTTCTTCAATTCTTGAAAACTTCCTTCACAAATTTGGGGTCGAGTAAACTTTTCTCTTTCTTCAACAATTGCGTAAGAGGTTTAGCAATTGATGAAAATCCTTCAATGAAAGCGGCGATAATATCTGCTAATCCCAGAAACTACGAATTTGAGTAGCAGTTTTGGGTTGTTCCCAATATGTCTGACTTTTACCTTCTTTGGGGTCATTGCTACTCTGTAGTTGTCATTACATGACCAAGAAATCCACTTCCTTCTTCGAAATCACACTTGCTAAACTTAGCATACAACTGATGCTCCACTGAGCTTCTCTAGGATTAATCTCGGTGTTGACATGTTCTTCTTGACTTGGAGTAAACCAAAATGTAAATCGATGAATACAACTACAAATTTGTCCAAATACTCCATGAATACCTTATTCATCATGTTCATGAAATAAGCGGGGCGTTAGTCGGACCAAAGGACATGACTAGGAACTCATAATGTCCATACCGCGTTGAAAGCGGTCTTAGGTATATCCTTGGGGCAGATCTTCAGCGATGGTAACGATCATAAGTCGATCTTGAGAACACTCGGCTCCCTTCATTTGATCAAGCAGATCATCTATCCAGGAGCAATGGGTACTTATTCTTAATAGTGACTTCATTGAGAGACCGGTAGTCGATGCACATCCTCATGCTTCCATCCTTCTTCTTGACGAACAAAACTGGCGCTCCCCATGGTGACGAACTAGGCCTCACAAAGCCTTTCTCTAAAAGTTCTTCTATCTGCTTCTTCATTTCTACTAACTCATCGGCTGGCATCCGATAAGGTCTCTTCGAGATGGGTGCTGTACCTGGCACTAGATCGATGACAAACTCGATGTCACGATCCGTGGCATCCTGGTAATTCTTAAGGAACACATCTGGATACTCTTTGACGGTAGCACATCTTCAATGCGGACGGGCTTGGGCTATTGACTATCAAATGCCCATTACGCCTTGAGGTAGCTAGGAACTCCACTTTGTTTCCTTTGGTATCCTCGATTATAGCGGCTCTTGGCCACAATCTAGCGGCTTTGTGCTTGGTTAACCAATCCATGCCAAGGATGACATCTATGGTTTGGGTGTCTAGAATAATTAGGTTAGCTAGAAACTCAACTCCTGCTATGAGTAACAGCCCTAAACAACCCACATTAGAACTTAGCTCTGCTCGGTATTTGGACTAACGAGTTAAGCTTAAGAGCATAACTTCCAACTTATTCTTAGTTGCAAAAACTCGAGAAACAAGCGAATCACGAAGCTCGAATCAAAGCGAGCGAGCAGTCTTGAATTTACTAGGAACTTACCCGGTACAGCGTCTGGTGCTTCTGAGCTCCTTCGAGTGACATGATTAACACGACCTCGACCTTGGTAGGCGTTCCTCCTGGTTGGTTTGGTCCCTGAGAAACTCCTTGGTTGTTACTTTGGGGTCTTGGTAGGTGTTGCTCCAAGGTTGAAGCGGTGGAGTGATAGTTCCTTCGAGGACGATTAGCAAAATGCTGGTGGACGGCAATTGTAACACACTCTTGGTTCATTCTGCGGTTGTTGTTCCTGAGGGTGGGGTTGGTGGTGTCGGGTTCTGAGAATTGAACAAAAGGGCGAGTCTTGAAGGTGGTGCGGTGTCTGAAAGAACTCGAAATTTGAAAGCGATTAAAGCGATGTGGCACTATCCTTGCCCTCTCTTTGTTGTGGTGGTGGCTTCCTCTTTGAGCCATTCTCGCTTGCGGTGGTCCTCGATTCTTTGCGTTTGTCCTCCATGACCAACGCCTTGTTAATCAACTCACGGAAATGCAGGAAGGTGTGAGCAAGTAGATTGACTTGCGATCTGAGTTCAATCCCTTCAAGCGACTCTAGCGAGACACAGCGGAGCGACATCCTCTGGAGCATAGCGAGCTAGTTGGGAGAACTTATTGGTGGTCGATCACGACATAGCCCCTTGCTTGAAACGCGGAACTCATCCTTCTTGAGATCCATAATGCCTTGGTACATGATCTTGGCGAAAAGTGCGATGAATTCTTCCCAAGTGATATTCTGCGGTGCTCCATGGGCTCTGTGAAGTTTTCCCACTCGGCTGACTATGCCCTCCATCGATGGGTGGCATACAAAACCTTCTCATGATCATTGCATTGGGTGATCGGCGGCTTCCTCTCAATCACCTGAAGCCAATCATCGACCTCTTGGCGTGACATGTCGAGAGAAAGTTGGCGGACGGGTTCTCATGAATTCACCAACTTGGATGGTCCACGATGACCATGGCGTGGGGCTCCTCCTTGATGATAGTTGTGGTTGTTGTTGTTGTTCATGGCCTGCATCTGGTTCATCATGGTGTACATCATCTGAGTTTGTGCTGCCATGAAAGCTCCAAAGTTCTGCAAGTCCAGGGGTGGTGCTTGGGGTGTACTTTATTCCCCGAGGTTTGCTCATTGCCTTGATCCTTGGGCTCCGGATCCACTTGCGGCGGTATGGCGAGTCTGAACCATCTAGTGAGGTTCCATGGGTCAGATAAGGTAGAGAGCACAAGATGAGTTAAGAACTAGACAGGGGGATAGATTAAACCCAACAAACACAGCTCAAGAAACTTGAATGAAATAATCTTCATTAATAGTTTAATAGCATGGCTGCAACAAATGCCTAAGGGCCTTTGCGGCTCATGCTTACACCTGAGAAAATAAAAGCGAACCTAAGCACACAAGCTACGCCTAAGGGCGACTCTAAAAGGGAAGCTGGCTAAGCGACTAAGCTGGAACTTAAGCGAACTACTCGAAAGCCTCCAAAACCACGGCGATGCTCTGCTGGTGTAGACTCACGAAGTGGCGGGCATCCTCATGGCTGGTTACGATGTCCCGGGGCCGATCTGGCGGGAGTAGGTGTCTTTGGAGTGCAGTGTGGTGGCTCCTCTGGTGTCTTGAGCTCTGCTTGGATCCTCTGGAATCTCCTCTGGATCCTCTTCAACTATACGGATCTTCCTCCGGATCATCTTGATCTCATGTTGACCGTAGAGAGCTTGCTCTAAGGCAGCGATCCTTTCCTCGGCTTCTTCCCGGGCGATAGGCGCACCTCGGCTCGGTGGCGACCATCTCCGGCGACTCCTCTGGCGGCGGTGAATCGTGCAAGATGCACCACAGTGGCATTGCCTTCCCGTTGGTGAGCGGAAAGCGTCTGAATAGCTCCCTGAAGCGGCTCTGGGATGGTAGCGGAAGGCGGTGTTCTGCAGTTCTTCGCGTAGATGTGGTAGAACTCGGAGTATGGCCAAGCGTGATGACTCTGGATTCCTTGCGTGAAGGTGATCCTCTGGTTGAGATGTCAAAAATTTGGTGCCTCTAGTGTTCCTCTGGCGTGGACCGTCGGTGGCGGACCACACCACGATCTCGTCCGTTGACCATGTACTTAACGCCCACGATACATTGGGCGATCGAAGCCTCAAGTGTCTGCGGCGGCTTCCCACTCTGCGGCAAGTCCTCCGTTGCAATCTCCAAAGGTGCGAAGGTAAGGCATCGCCACGAAAGACAAGAGGTAGAACCACGATAAAGCAGTGAGGAGAGGAAAGAAATTATAGCAATAGATGAGTCAAGAGGGATATGAGAGGAGTTAAGCAATTCATCAATCTTGTAAGTTAATTTTCTTTTAGAAAATAATTTGGACACTCTAAAGACGGCCGATCTAACTAAGGTCAAGACCTACAGTCAGTATGGCTCTGATACCACTTTTGTCGGGACCCAAATCACGGTTCGGGACCCTCTGTGTTTAATGCACTAGCCCAGGATCATGCTAGTGCACACAGGTCAACAAAGATGGCAATCAATCCATACAAGCGAATAATAACATAAACGATTAACTTTGATTAACAAATAATGGTTTTGACCTTAAGGTCGAGTTTACAACTATTGAGCCACGTGAGGGCTAACATAGGAAATAAGCGGGCGGAAACATAAACGGTAGTGGCACCTCATCGGTTCGCCACGAACAGCCGTGGGATCAAGACCTCGCGATCAAGGCACCTTGATATACTCGTCCTCGAAAGCTGGTGAAGACTCCTCCTCTGCTTGATTCGTCAAAACAAGCGTGAGTACACACCGTACTATAAGCCACACCACAGAGATGCAAAATATATATATCTTTGGCTTTTTACAAAGGAAGGCATTACGTGGCTCTTTTGCATAAATCGACTTTTGCAATTGAATACAATTCAATAGGTAAAAGAGCGAGGTAAAACAAATAGACAATAATAATTTTAACAAGTTATTTCACAAAGACACACTGACCCTAACAGGTTATTCACATAGCTAGATGATTTATTCACATAGCTCCTTCCCTACAGTTTATGAAAAACTACCCTAGTGTCAAATCGAGCATTGTCCATGACCGTGGCGGCTATTGAATAGATTAAGTTACACTCTGCGAGAGGTTTGTACGCTTTACCCACAAGATACAATTAGTGTAGCTAACACTAATCATAACAAAGCATTTGGATACCTTATCTTACTATGCTAGGCAGTCTCAAAAGCAGACATGTGGTGCGTGCAGGGAACTTCGAGTTCAATGGAGCACATGGTGAGGTCCTTAATTGACCAAGGCAAGACTTCCACATGCCAACTAAACCACACAGACACCACAGTTAATAATATTCACACAGTCCACACAGTCCACCCTTTCACACAGTATCCACCCCTTGCCTCAGTTCAAATCCTTTTTCCACCCCATTGGTTTTAAGTGCAACACATGCCACAAAGACACATAGTACACACAGCTTTTATCACATAGTTGCATATTCACTTAGTCAAATTTATATAGCAACCTACATGACCAATGATTCGTGGCATGGCTAAGCAATCTAATACGCAACTAACCAACCCACGTTGGTGCTACAATATTTACCAACTAAATAGCAACTAGGGTGACAAAGGATCATGGCATAACAATTACACAAGGGAGGCATATCAATTTGGAATTAACTACTGCACCCAAAAGCTTTTAAATAAATACTTGAATTAAGATGCGATAATTTGAATTAAAATACTTTTATAAAACTGGGAAGCAAAATGGTCAAGGGTATAGCTTGCCTTGAAAAGGATCTAGGAATTGATCTTGGTCTTGGAAAGGTCCTTCTTCTTCAACTCTTCGGCGTCGAAGTCTACTCGCATAAGCGACACAAACAAACAAAACTAAATAAAAACCAGAAGCAAATAACTCCAATAAAATAATTAAAATCTCCAATAGATAGATCTGGACTTTAGACGAATTTAGAAATTTGAATGGATGGATTTGGAGTTAGGATTCAAAAGATATGAATTTTACAAGTTTTAACCTAAATTTGAAATTTAAATGAATTTCTAAATTTAAACAGAAGTCAAATTTAAATAATTTTGATTTGATTAGCTAGATCTTAATTTTATATGAATTTAGAAATTTGAAACACCCAATTTGGAGTTTGGATGCAAAAGTTATGAATTTTACAAATTTAAACCTAAATCTGCTATTTAACAATTTCGAATTGTTTTCTAAAGGAAATTCTAATTATTAGCAAGGTGGCGTCGTGAAGGATTTCGGGAATTTAAAAAATTAAAGAATTAAGCGACATGTGGGACCCACATGTCGGTGACCCGCTCCTGAGTGGACCAAGTCCACCGTGCCCTTCGAATCTGGGCGGCACTGGACTACCACGTGGGCACTCACGTGGCGCCTGTGACGCCGATCTGGCGCCACTGGCGGACACATAAGCGGGCCGAGCCAGTGGCCAGCGTGGGCGGCGGCGAGGCGGCGGCGCCACGGGAACCAAGGGTCCCGTGACAGCGGCTCGCCGGCGAGAATGGGTGGTCTGAGGAGATAGGGAACACGGGGTCTCGAGGTGTGCTCTTGGTGCGAGAAGGCAGCGGTGGCGGCCGTGGCGGTCGGAGCGGAGGAGGTGGTGCGGGCTCGGCGGCGGCAATAGCTAGAGGCTCCTCCGGCAAAAGCGGCGAGCACCGGCCAGCGGCGACCTGGCGAGTCAGCGGTGGCGGCGGCGGCGGCTGGAACAGCAGGCGGCGCAATTCCTCGTCGAACAAGCGCGCGAGATTAGGTCTTCAAGCTTCTCTGGCGGCTCAAGGGCTCGGGAGGAGGTGAGTTGGGGGTTTGGGAAAAGGAGGCGGTGCGATCCGGGGTGCCTTTATAGGGGCGGGAGCTCCGGCGGCGGCTACGTGGAGGTCATGGCGGCGGCGATTGCGGAGCGTGGGCGCAGCCGGCATGAGGATGGAAATTCGCGGAGGTGGCGGCGTGGTCGTGGAGGTCGTCTTGCCTGCGGAGAGCAGGGAGGTTAGGCGCCAGCGTGGCTTCGGCTTTGACCGCTCATGGCGGTTCGCTGTAGCGTCCATGAGAAGAAAGCGGCGAGGAAGACGGCTCCGACAAAGCGGGCCCACTGGCAGGCAGAGGCGAAGCCTTGTAGGCGAGATCTGATCGTCGCTCACGATCGGAGGCCAAGGAAAGGCAGATTGGGCTTCAGCGGAAAAGGGAAGTTGGGCCGGAGAGATTCGGCCCAACACTATTTGGAGATTTAAAATAGGTTTTTCTTTTTAAGAAAATAGCAGAAATTCAAATAAGTAAAGGAAAATCGCAAATGAACTTGGAAAAATTCCAGAAAATTCCAGGAAATATATCCAAGCTCATAGAATCCAAATAAAATAGTTTTGACTATTGTTCATGTTGGAATTATTCATATTAAATTGTTTTGTTACTAAAGTCCAAGTTTAAGCTTTTGAACTAAATTCAAATAAATCCAAATGGTGAATTTTCTCCCTACCAACTATTCAAATGATTTTTAAAGCTCTGAAAATTGGGATGTTACAGCTCCCAAAGGGTGGGGCGAGTTGAGAGGAGCTAGGGCATGTCGGAGGCTTGCATGGCAATATATAGCGGTGTGTAGGCCTTCAAATCCTCTCAAAATTCATGCTAATCCAATCCCTATGTTGTTAGATGTTCTTCATTCTCCAAAATATCCTCCTTAAGTTCAAACCTCCAAAAAACAAGCCATGTTTGAAACTACTTTGAAACAGGTCGTTTAGGGTGATTCCGTGTGCCGAGGTCAATCTGAGGCGTGCGAATTTGGAAAATGAGTAGTGGAAATCGTAGATCGATGCGATATCTGCAACCGTAGTTGACACCATTTTCATTTGAGCACACTCAATGCCCAAAAACGCATCTACATGTTGCGTCTGAGTGCTCACCGAGCCCGTCGGCCAAATCCATGGCGCTATTGTCCTACTAGATCCCATTTTAGAGGAAGGGGGAGATTGGGCCGGTCCAAAGTCGATAGGGAAATTTGTATACTTGGTGAAATTAGGCGAGTAAAATCGACATTTTAGCATTCAATGAACATGTCCTAGTACAAGTGTCTTGATGCTTACTAATGTTCATCATGCGCATGATCTCAATTTGTTACGTAGACTTGCACGAGGTGCTCGACATAAAGCCAAACACGGTAGTCCTGTACATACAACTTCGATGGGACTTCCTTGGATGGACTACAATCACCAGCTGGTTTACTTCATGGCCTTCATCTGAGAGATGAGGTCATCATCGGGATAGTTGATCTGAGTATGACCGACGATAAATGTTGAAGCTTGTTTACAAACCAAGGACTGCTGGAACCTCTCTGTGTGTTCGAGATATTTAGCTTTAGTGTTGAAATTCTTCTCATATATGACAATTTATATGCCCGCATGCATATGTAGTTATCTACTATGGCGTCCAAAAAAATACACCGACATACAAAAAAGAGATTAAGCAGATTAAGCGTAATAATAATGTAAGGCTTCATGTTTAGGAGTTCTTGATCTTCTAGGACAATTAATGGGATCTGTGTTTGCTCTGTAGTTTTTTGATAGATTGGACCAAGATGTACTATGCTGGGACTGTAACCTTTTATAGCAACTTACATACTTTAATTAGACATAATTTTACGCTGTAGCAAAGAAATGCATACTTTGTATGTAGACAAGCATACTTGTGATTTGTTTTTTTCGACGGACCAGTTGGAAGATTCGGGCCAAATATATTAAGAATGGGAGAGCAAGTTTAGGAAAACAAGAAGAGAGAGAGAGCTCTCTGAAACGGAGAAAAACCATGCAGCCCTAAACGGCCGTGCTAAGATAGCACCGACGCGTTACACACAGGGGACTAAAGAGTTGAAACACAACCGCTGACCTTCCACGAGAATATTTCCTCCTTGATACTCCGAGCACATCGGTCGTGGTGGCGGCGTCCCTCAAAGATTCGGCATTCGCTCTTTCCGGATACACCGGTGAGCGAGGATGGTCACGCGTCAAAATCCGTCGAGGCGGTTTTGAGATTAAATTCCTCGTGGTAAGCCACCAATCTTGGGAGCTAGACATCGCGGCGGAGGATCGGGAACTAGATGCGCTCCATGTCACGAATCTTGCCCGGACCTCGGTCGAGAAGGGACAGTCGACGAACAGGTGCTTCCAACTCTCGTCAGGGTGATTGCAAAGAGAACAACAACCGAAATTGGGCCAACCACGCCGTTGGAGAATATCGTTGGTGAGGCACTTCTCATGAATGACCAACCACATAAAAAAAACTTGCATCGCGACGGCGCTTTAGATTTCCGGATGCACTTGTAGCAGCGAAGGTTGTTGAAGCGAAGAAGAGCTAATATCTGCGAAAAAGCCGAGTACTTGCCGTCGATCGAGTGCCTCTAGGTAATTTAAATCGTTCTGCGGCGTGGGCGGAGTGCGGCGACAATATCGGTGCTAGCAAAGGCGGGCGCAGACCGAGCGACGCCAAATCGTGGATACCCAGCCCCCCACATCGGAGCGGTCTGTAGACTTTCGACCAGGCAAGCAAGCAATGACCGCCGCTGATGGACTCAGACTCCTTCCAAACGAAAGCACAACACTTACGGTTTATTAACTTGATCACCCACTGAGGAAGCCTGAAGATCGTCATGAATTGAGCCGCGGTATCATCAAGATAGATCTTGTGAGCAACAGCGCCTACCGGAGTTTAGGTTTCCACAGCTAACTTTTCGAGAACACAGTCGATGAATGGTGAATGTCACTCTTCACGAGAGAAGCGAATTGAGAGCGGGAGTCAAAGTGCGTGATCGGGAAGCGAAGCTGTCGACACTACAAAGCGGCCGTGACCACCGTCTCAGTCTCATCATTGCAGCGAATGGTCGTGACGGAGTTCTTGACCAGGTTGGAGTTGAGACCAGATGCCCTGCCGAAGATGAACAACAACTCCTCACCACCTCACAACCTTGGGATGAAGGGTGAAGTAGAGCCTGAGCATCGTCGCGTAGATGGAGGCAGCGGCTCCGTCACCAGGCGGTAGGGGCTTAGCAACCCCGACCGTGGCCCATCTCGCGCGACTGCGGGGCGTCCATAGCCATGATGAGCAGGCGGGGAGAGCAGGCCCCCTGCCGTACTCCCTGCATGAAGGACAGGGGTGGACCATGGCCGCCGTTGAGCAGGATCGACATGGTTGCCGTACGAAGGATTTCGGTGATCCAACCCCGCCATCTGCTGCCGAAGCCAAGTTGCACCAGAACACTCAACAGGAACTTCCAGGATAAAGTATCAAAGGCCTTCGTAAAATCAATCTTGAGGAGGACGGCGGGGAATTTTCTTCCGATGTAAGCGTCACCGCGGTGTTACAAACTAACGAAATTCTCGTGGATCTGGTAGCTTTGTAATGAAGGCCGATTACTGGCGACACCAATTTGCCAATCACGGGGGAGCCGTGGCGACATTAATTTGGTTATGATCTTAGAGAAGCGTGTATTAAAGCGATTGGATAGAAGTCCTTGACGACAACGGCTCGTCCTTCTTTAGGCGATGTAAGGTTTGCAAAGTTGAGCTTGTGAAAGTTTTGAGCATTTCATTGTGAAATTTGGCGATGGCGTTGATAGATCTCCCTTGATGGTTGGTACAGGGCTTGTAAAATAACCGGAGAATCCATCGGCCCGGTGCCTTCTCCGGCAACATCGCCATGATGGCAATTCGACCTCATCCTCCGGGAAGGGGCTTTAAAGCGATAACCGGAGGAGGAGGGAGGCGGTGAGTGCATGCAGCCTCAACGGGTGTGTTGCCGGCGCTAGAGAGCCCATGATCTCCGTGAAGTAATCTCCCAACATCTCCAACTTGTCCTCTTGGCTCATGGCGACGCGGCCGCCATGTGAAAGTCTAAGGATAAGCTTCTTGCGGCGCCGCGCATTGGCCTTCATGTGGAAGTACTTCATGTTGGTGTCGCCCTCGCGGAGGTACGTGATGCGCATGTGCTGACGTTGGCGAATGCGCTCCAGAGATGCCAGAGCGAGGCATTTCCCTTTGAGGAGAGCGCAAAGCCTATGCTCACCGCTGGAGAGAAGGCAATGGTCTTGTGCTTGATCGAGCCGAAGAATGATCTCATGGGCGATCTGGAGCTGCAGACCGAGGCCACAAAGCTTGCGCTACCCCCACTTTTGCAGTGCCATAGCCGTCCGGTAGCGAGCTTGGTGTCGAGAACAATGTACGGGTCCTCATTGTGCACTAGCGGCGACCATCTTTGCGAGACAACATCCTAAAGCCCTCGAGTCGGTCGGAAGGTCTCAAAGCGGGCTGTCTAGCACAAAAAAAATAGGGCGTGGCGATCCGGCATCATCGAGGCGATGATCCTTAATCGAGGAACTTAGAGCTTGCAAGCCGCTCGCCGGGTAGAGGTCATCCCATGAGTTAGAAAAAGACCTATCAACTTCACCAGCGTGGGGCCTTGTTATTCTTTGCTCCAAGTGAAATGGCATCAATGAAGGGCATCTCCAAGAGGGTCATCGAGTTGAGGGCGTGCCGGAATCGGCTCATTAGCCTTCGGTTGATACGATGATTGTTCTTGTGGGCGGGGTCGCATATCAAGTTGAAGTCGCCATTAAGCATCCACGGGAGCTAGACATTGGCCCCGATGGTGGTCAGCTCCGAGATGAAGCAGACCTTGTCTGCCTCCAATTGCAGCCCATAGACAGAGGTGATGTACCATTGGGCATCGTCCTCCATGGCCCTAACATTGGCCGAGATGGTGAACTCTCCTTTTTGAAAAGACGAGAGCGTCACCATGTCTGAGCACCACCCTACAATAACGCCACCACGGGTGCCATCTGTCGGGAGAAAGTCGAAGCCATCGAAGCCGACACCAAGAGTTTTAGTCATAGTATTTTGGTCAATAGTTTCTAGCTTTGATTCTTGCAGACATACAATAGCCGCATTTGCTGACTAGATGAATAATCGAACTACGTTCCGCCTAGCCGGGGAGTTAAGTCCCCTCACGTTCCATACTAGCACACCAAGGTTTGATACCATGGATAACCATGCAGCTGCGACACACCCACTCAACACGGCAGGCTAAGGTTGCGCCGGCGCCTCCTTAGGCAGGGTGAGGGCTTGATCGTCCACCTCACCGCCATCCTCCTCCTCGAAGTTGTCCTCATAATCGTAGAGCGCCGCCACTGCTCTCAGATGAAGTGGCGCGAGAGGCTTGGAGAAAAGTTCGAGGTATTCCTTGAAGACTTCGTTGGAGACCTTTTCGTTTTCTGCGACAATTCCCCAACGATGCTTGAGCACCTCATGTGCCCGCTGGACTGGAGTCTTTGCTCTACCGTCAGAGGAGCTAGAGAGGCGTGTGCTCCGGCGAGGAGTGAAATCCGACGGGACCACGTTCCACCTCCTTCTTGGTGCGGCGGCGGGAGGCTGACATAGGAGGATCTTGCACCAAAAGCGAACAAGGGTCAGCGACAGAGCTCCACCTAAAGTTGCAAGACTAGTGGCCCGCCATGACCATCGACCAAGTGGCGTGGCAGCCAAGCTCACCTTGGTGGTCTTGACAAGGCTGGCGAGACTCCTGACCAGAATGCACCAAAGGCCCAGCGTCAGGCTTGGATAGGAGAGTTTCTTGTAAAGCAACCGCTTAGTGTCGAGTCGGAGGCGACTGGTCAACTTTGGGGGAACAGTCTTGTCCCAACGCCCGACGCCTCTAGAAGGACCCTAGGTTCAAGGCGGGGACATTCCACTTCTAGAATACCATGTATTGGGCAAATACCATAAGATGTCCCCCCCCCCTAGTTTGGCGACTAGAGCCGGAAGAAGCGAAATCGGCGGCCACCGTGCCACCAAACGGTACGCATGAAGCTGCAACAGTGAATACTTCGGGTAGCAAGAGAGGTTCCTCGAGGGGCACCCCCGGCGCCGACAAAGCCACGAGGATGACGCACGATGCCTCTCCGATAGCCAAGTCATCCCTCAGGGTAGGCGGAGGTGCTGACGTGGCCGGGCAAGAGCCGTCATCAGCAGCAGTAAGAAATGGAAAAGTCGTTGGTGTGATGGCGAGGGGGGCGCTAGACAACTAGCGACCGAGGTCGCCTGCTGAGCCTGCAACACCGCTGAAGAGGTGGCCGCCGCCCACCTCGCCCATACCCAGGCCCGTGTCGTCCACACGTCCAGGGAAACAGGGGAACTGGATGAGTCTGGAGGCATTTTCATCGACACCGGCAAGGTCAGAGCCCGTGTTGAGCGGCGTGGGGTCTAACACCTCCTGGACATGCACCAAGATGTCGTAGGATAGCGTGCGCTTCTCGGTAGGGTGGTTCGGAGGCGGCGACGATGAGTCAAAGTTGAACGCCGGCTGCAACGTTGGGCCATCCAGCTCTGGGATAGATCTGTGAGCTCGTTAGGGACATCATTTGGGGTTGTCACACCGAAGCGAGCGTGGCGGTCTTGAATGGCGACATCTCGACCACGGTGGCGTCTAACTTGTCGAAGTTGTTTCACGGCGTCGAGCTCCCTGCGTCTTGTGGCGGGCCGTCAAGCTCACCTTGGATAGGAACATCGGCTTACCCCATCGGCGTTGATCCGCCTATTCCACGCATGAAAGGCGAGCGGCGCCCGGCCTGAAGACTGGCCGGAGCGAGGCGAGCAATGACAATCTACCGCAGAGCGTGAAGGTAATGAGGAAGTCGTGAGGGCAATGGACCTCCACCGAGCAGCCACGAGGAATGTTGCGAGAATGTTCTAGAGCATTAACCATCTGTCAGGAGACACCGACGGACGTCGGCCATGGACGGAGGCGACCAGAGCTCGCGAGGAGAGGAGCGTCTCCTGCTGTATCATGCCCTTCGTCCAAGAGAGGAGGTAGGTACCTAGCTCGGTCTTGAGTCGAGCTCCCGCGTGAACATCTTCAAGAACTCGGCCCAGCAGCGTCGTCTTTGGGGCGAGTGGGTGGAAAGGGTGCGGGAATTGGACAGAGTGGTTCACGATGGGGAGGCAGAGGCACATATGTGGTAGCAATGGGGCGAGGCTGCGAGGGGTTAGTGTTGGTGGCGGCTGCTGCATTTGTCACGCAACAAGCGAGCTAGATGGCGAGGAACGGCGGTGGAAACATCGGATGACACGGAGCATTGGGCTTTAAGATGGCGAGGCGAGGCACTTAAAGCAACGACCATTCAGCCAACGGGGGATATGGCGCTCGCGGGCACTCAAGGCGGTGGGAAGGGGTGGAGGTTGCTGCTGGTGACCGCAATATCGCCTCGTGACCGTCATCCAGCCGTCATCGTTGTCGGCCAGGCGAGCCGCCGCCACGGTGGCAATGGAGCGAGGGCGGCTTGGGCCAGCACGGTCAGGGGCGGGGGCTGTATCTGGCCATCGGTTGTCGGAGCGAACGGCTGACGGGTGAAGTGTTGGGCGATGGTTAAGTCGATGTTCTAAGACTCTTCTCAAAGCTAATCTCTTCTGGGCATTTCATCGAACATCTCGTGGGCAACTCAAAATCGGGCTTGACGGCTGGTGGAGGGAGGGATGTTGTGGCGCCGGCGACTGGAGGCAGGAGGTGGCGGCCTGCGGCGTCGGCCCGTCGGCCTTGGAGAAGGATCCGGAGGATTGCGCGACCGGGCGGGCGAGCGGGCGGCGACGACGGTGATGCCGGGCAACTTCAAGGATGGGAGGACCGAGAAGGGAGATCCGAAGGAGGGAGCAGCGGGCGGGTGGGTGGAGGGGAGGGTGCGGCGGCCGGGCACGGGGGCGAAGGGGAGAGGGGTGGCCGGGGGTGAGAGTCTGAATAATCTTCACTTGGAGTATTACCGAGGCGGAGGAATGCCTGCGCTGGCGGAGCTTCGAGCGGCACGAGGAGATGGCGGCGGCGCGAGGGGAATGCGGCGGCGCTAGGAGGCGGAGGCAAGAGGAGATGGCGGTGGCGGCGCAGCGAGATGGGGGCCCTGGGCCTCCTCCATGGCAGCCGCGAATGTGAGGCTGCTAAAATAATCAAATGGATCGTTGTCCTGTCCTCTGTGTCTATTTATCAGTCCCTTCAATCCTTAAATACGAGATTTTGTTCTAGTAAATTTGTATAATTAAATTCCAACATGATTTGTATGAAAAATCTGTGCTGGTTTTCTCCCTACGTTTGGACAACATTATGATAAGGATGTACATCACTGGACAAACAATTTCCTGATTGCAATAGGACAAATGAACAGCATCAGTAATTCAGTAGTTTTTTTTATGGCAGCTTGATCCCATCTACATAATATGAATTAAGATGAACTAAGCGTTTTAACTGCGGAAATGTCTACAACTCAATTATGAACTGCATCACAAAATCAACTATGATAACTTCTCATTCTGCTTGTAGGTATCTGGCCAGAATCTCAGAGCTTCAACGATGATGGTTTTGGTCCTGTACCTTCCAAGTGGAAAGGAGTTTGTCAAGTAGGCCAAGCATTCGATTCGAATAATTGCAGTCGGAAGATCATCGGAGCTAGATATTACGCAAAGCATCTCGACCCAAAGGTTTTTGAGCAAGAATATAGGTCTGCTAGGGACTTCATTGGCCATGGAACACACACAGCATCGACTGCAGCTGGTGTCCTGGTGCCAAACGCAAGCTTTCATGGGCTTGCTGGTGGTTATGCCAGAGGAGGCGCTCCTCGTGCCCGTCTTGCTATATACAAGGCATGTTGGCTTGGACTATGCGATGACGTAGCTGTCATGAAGGCAATTGATGATGCCATACATGATGGAGTTGATATACTGTCATTATCACTTGGTGGCCCAAGCTCTGAGTACCCTGAAGCTCTGCACGCTGTGGCAAATGGCATAACCGTCATCTTTTCAGCGGGAAACGATGGCCCTGCTCCTAGGACAGTTTCTAATGCATCCCCCTGGCTTATGACAGTAGCATCCGCCACAATAGATCGTGCTTTCCCGACCATTCTCACCCTTGGCAACAACGAGAAATTAGTGGTATGTTACCACTTCATCTCTTCTTTTTTTGTTGGGAGGAAATTTGTTCTGTTACATGTCTTGTCCGGTGATCGTTTCTTGTCCATCTTTCCTTTCAGGGCCAATCTTTGTTCTATGAGAGAAAGGAGAAGGACCACTGGTTTGAGTTGTATCCAGTTGTGGGTGTCAGGTAAACTTTGCATTCCTTAATTGTATCCACTGTCCATCCCTTCACATTTCCCTATGCGTTGCTAAGGCTGAATGTTTGATACCATGTGAATATGACCATGTAGTTGTGATCAAAGCTCTCTGAATTCCACTGAAGTTGCTGGGAGGGTTGTGTTCTGCTACTCTCCTCAACTTGTGCAGACCAATTTGCCGATCAATGATCTGCCTCTCGCTATAGCATCAGCAAAGGAAGCATCTGCCAGGGGGCTCATTTTTCCAATGTATACTCTTGATAGTATCGATTTTGTTGAAGATTGTGATACCATGGCATGCGTTCTAATAGACTTCGAGGTGGCTGATAGAATAACAGCATACATTATGAAAGCAAGGTGAACTTAAGTTTAGTTGTTACTTCTATTTGAAATGCTTTCTTCGATTAAAATTTTACGAGAAAAAAATATAATTTGGTAAACCTTAAATCTACAGTTATATATCTTAAATGCAATCTTGAATTATGACGTACTCAGAATATAATTTATGGAAAATATGTCATCCTAAACACATCAATGGTTAACAGCGATGAGAACACCACATCAGTGGCTAAGGTGGCTCCGGCTAGTACATGGATTGGAAGCGAAGTCCTTGCTCCAAGAATCTCAACATTTTCTTCACGAGGGCCCAGTCCACTTTTTCCCCAGTTCCTCAAGGTACATGCATGCAATGTTTGATCAAATGCTAGTTGCTTAATCACAATTGATAAGGCAAAATTTCATCTTCTGTTTGTCTATACATATGTAACATTTCAAATTTTCAACTAGACCCTTCACCCATATTTATATTCTAGAGCTGAAGTGAAATATTATGCCTAATGTAGTTTATTTTCAGACAAATATCAGGTCCTCAGTTGCTTTCTGATGCCCACTTGTTTGCGCCTCTGTCCTCCTGTGGAAGGATGCTGTATTTTTTTTTCTGTCTCACTTGGAACGTTTTACGTTATTCATTTCCTAGAGAGAACTGTGTTATCAAATCCATATTCGATCTCTGACGGCATAGCAGAAATCTTGTCAAGAAATGTTCGAGTATAGCCTAAATTTTATTCTTCCTCCCGGAGATTAACTATGTTTTCATTTGAACAGCCTGATATTGCAGCACCTGGATCTAACATTTTGGCAGCAGTGAAAAATTCATATAAGATCATGTCTGGAACGTCAATGGCGTGTCCCCATGTGTCCGGTGTAGCAGCATTGCTGAAATCACTCCATCAGGCTGGTCTCCTGCCATTATCAAGTCAGCATTAGTAACTACAGGTACTGCACATTTCCAAACAGCAAACAAGTTCCAATTTCACAGTACACCTTACTGATATTTGAGTCTTTCAACATGGATCAGCTTCGACCAACAGCTATGGTTTACCAATACTGGCTGATGGGAAGCCTCAGAAGATTGCAGATCCTTTTGATTACGGCGGTGGCTTCGTTGATCCTAATAAAGCAGTTGATCCGGGTCTAGCATACGATGTTCATCCAAATGATTACATGAAATTTTTTAAATGTGGTTTTAACATTTCAGATATTGGATGTGAAACCCCGTATAACCTAAACCTTCCATCAATTGCCATTCCAAATCTGAAAACGTCAATAAGTGTGTGGAGGACAGTGACGAATGTAGGGCAAACAGATGCAGTTTACAAAGCTTTCTTTCAGTCACCTGCTGGAGTGGAGATGTCAGTGAAGCCATCACTTCTTTTCTTCAACAAAGAGAACAAGATGCGAAGTTTTAAGGTTACTTTCAAGGCCACCCGCAAGCTGCAAGGGAGTTATATGTTTGGGAGCTTAGCATGGCATGACGGCGGCTCTCACTGGGTGAGGGTCCCGATTGCAGTTCGAACGACAATATATGATTTATATTCTGAGATCTCCTAAGCAAAAGTAAAAAAACAAATACTCTGTACTCTGTACCGTTGGGTTTATAGTTAGTTGTTGGGTTTATAGTTCCAACGACAATAGATGATTTATGTTTGTACTCTGTACTGTTGGGCTTATAGTTGTTTTTCCCCGGAAAGGTTTCTAGTTACTTCACAGTTACATGTTTTAGGTGTCGATTAATGAATAAAATAAAATGAAGTGAATAATTTGATGAAGTTTATGAGGAAAGTTGTGTTTCCTTGTGTTTTGTGTCACATGCGCGTGTATTCCTTTTATTCGTTATTCTTTCGAAGGAAATTTTCAAAAATGGACACAGGCCAATCTTATATTTGAGGAATAGACACATTTGCCATCGCCGGCAAGCATGACGCTCAGTTTCGCATTGTAAGTGACCTCGTCGTAATTCATAAGTGATGTTGGACTCAAAACATTATCCACCTAGGTACCTACCATAATGGGGCGGAGCATTAGTTGTCAGAAAGAAATTTTCTTAGATCAACACTAATGGGGTTTGTTTGGTGTCAGCTGTTGAGTTGCATCATATGCATTTGCATATATGAGATTTGAGTACATGATAATGAAATTGATGAGATTTGAGAACATGGTAATGAAATTGATGAGATTTCAGAGCATGGAAGATGGGGATGACATTGATGATACTTGAACATGTTTTATGCTAATGATGATGATTAAAATGAATAATAAATTATTTATTTATCATTTTATCTTGTACTTTGTGGATATCATGGGGATATGCTCACGATCTTAGGATGATGATACAATTGGCAATGGCGTTAAAGGTTTGTTGAAACACTCGTTTTCGGCGAAATTAAAATGTTGTTAGGCTTCAGGCGGTCAGACCGGCCTGTGTGGCGGTCTGACCGGCCAATGAGTGGTGGTCAGACCGGCTAATGGGCAGCGATCTGACCGGCCACAAAGTTTATTTTGAGTTTGGAGCTGGGTCAAAAATAGAGGGTGTAGGCAAGAGAGGGGATTATTCTACACTTAGTCTCATATTTTTTGGAGCTTCGAGTCAAAAGTTCTATTCGTTTGAAAATTCCAGAAGGTTTCAGATTTCCAGGAGAAATTTTTTGGCTAAGTCCCTACTGGGCAGTCAGACCAGCCAAAATGGCGGTCAAACCGGCCGAGGCGGTCGGACCGACTAATAGGTGGCGGTTTGACCGGTTTCACTTGTTCATCGACCAACTTGGTGGCGATGATTGTGTGGTTAGGTCAAGTTCATGGGTTTCGATGCATATGTGACTAACGTGGGTCAAGTTGCGAAAAACTTGTTCGGAATCGATTTCTTGGTCTATTGTTGTGCGGGGCGCTTGGAGGTCAACGACGGTCAATGGCGAGATGATCGGGACTAGACTTGGAGAGTGAGGTTGAGCGATCGAGGATCTTAGAGTGAAGTTAGTGGATTCAAGCATGGCGCAAAATGGACAAGGATGACCGAACAAAAGTTCGATCTGACGGGTTAGATCAAGTGGCAAGGGGATCGGTCCAAGTTCTATGGTGGTTTCAGTGGGAGTCGGATGGGAGAGACTTGCCAACATGAAGGGAGCCGTTGATCAACCTACGTGGCGAAGCATGGGATTGCTTCATGAAGATTGGACTTGGTCTTTGGAAAAGGATCGAGAAGGGGTATTTTGGTAACTTCACCTAAATACCGCATTAGTGACCTTTTGCTAACCCGCAGCGCAAGATGGCGCAAGGAGAAGCGGTTTAGGTCAAGAGGAGATGAAGACGGCGCTTTAAAAGGCGTGCGTAAGTGAAACTCGTTTGTGTATGGGCTCAACGGGTGCTCATTAGGGTTATTCTTCTAGAAGTTAGCCTCCACTATAAATAGGGAGGTCTTGGCCACACCCCAACCCTCATATCTAAAACTCTAGTTTGTGTTTTTAGGGTTAGGAGAGAATAGTGGAAACGTTAGGGTTCTAGAGAGTTGGATTGATTGTGTGCTCATGTGTTGATTCTTTGTCCTCCTGAATGGAGTGGCTATAAACTAACATCAATCTCGAATCAATCCAAGAAAGATTTCACAAGATGAGTCTCTTTTTGTTCTTACTCTCTATTTTGTGATTTTGGGGCTTTCTTTGATCCGTTAGTTTTCCTTTGGTTTCTGGCCGAGGTCTAGCTTGCTGTGACATGTGGGAATGTATCTAAGATCATCTTGATCATCTATTACCCACGAGCAAGTTTCTAGATCATGTTTTGGTTTTGACTCGGTTTTGAAGCAACCTTCACTAAAACGGAAAAAGGTCAGAACTTTTGCAATGATCTTCACGATCATTGATTGGAATAGGTTCCTAACATCCTAAGGAAGGTATGTTTCAAGTTTTGTGAAGATTGAGTTGTGGATCAAAAGTTAGACCAATTTGTGATTTTGAGTTTGGTGATTTTCTTGTTCATTGGCACGGAGGTCGGACCGCCAACTACTTGGATGTTAGACCGCCAACTACTTCGAGGTCAGACCACCCAACTACTTGGAGGTCAGACCGCCCAACTAATTTGGGTTTGAGTTTTTGTGATTTTGGTCTATTTGCTTCAGGGTTTTTGATTGGATTCAATATAAGTCTTCCACTGTGTTTGTATATTGATCTCCATAGCTTTCATAGCTATTGGAGTGAAATTAGTATTGAATTCAATCAAGAAGAAAAAGAGATCATGCTCCTATTCACCCCCCCCCTCTATTCGCCTTTTCGGTCCAACATACTTTCTGAATCAAGAACTCCCTCTTGCATTGTTGTTGGTTTTAGGTAACTATTGACGGCGACATGCATGGGATGGGCTAGCACACGAACATCACATGTATCAATCACACAATTATTATCAATTAGCTTGCTTAATATAATCTAGTGACATGATTACTTCATTCAGGACTTATTCATGATTGGGCTTGGTTATCTTATAATTGATAGTTGGAACTTTGGTTGATTAATTATTAGTTCAATTCAGTTTGTTCTATTAAATGCTTAGTTTATTAGTTGGATTCCTATTTGCTTACAGTAGTTGATTGTTATTAATTGTTGACATCCTATGTACCGGGAGCATACGTGGCCCTGTGTCATTACCCTAAGGGTAATCACTGCGTGAGCATCTGGATTATTATTAAATGCACTGGTAGGACACCACTTGACGAATAATAAGCCTTACTAAAGTTAGCGATGAGGACAATAAGATAGAAAGCGTAGTTTATTACAGCAAGTAGCCATGCGGCTATGGTCTTTAATACATATATTTAGTTACAAGCGCAAAAGCGAATAAAACCCTCGCTTGCTCGCCTTGCTCCACCGATCGTCTACTCGTCTCACCCACCGAATAGGGTGTCCACCTCACCCTGATCCTCGTAGTAAGCACCCTCACCTCCTACGGCCTCCTCGGCACCTGCGTATCCTTCACCCCACTCGGGGTGATCCCTGGTTGGACTAGGATTTAACAAAGGAAGTAATAGCAAGAATCAGTACTAGTGTACTCAGCAAGCATTTAATAGCAATTATGCAATGTATGACTCTTCTCTGGTTCGTTATCATATTTTCTAACTTATCTCTTTCTCTGGAAAATAATTTACTCAATCAAGTGGCAAATTTTAATTTCTGAAAAGAAAACTACTTATCACTTGGTGAGAAGATAGACCCTAGCGGTCACCGCAGCCTCCAATCCTAGAGACAGACATGAATTCATTGTTTTTATTTAGCACTGCGTAGGTTCGTACAAACTTTACCCATAGCTACTCTGAGTTCTCATGAGACTAGGTCTCCCGCATTTCCTTTGATGCGGTTTCAAGTTCAGAATATAGAACGTTTTCCAGGTTACGTTATTAAGTCTCCACCCATCTATTTTCAGTCGGTGTTCTAGGACTCTCACCCAGTCATCCACCGAGTTTGAATAGTGTTGGTTGGGCTGGTTATCCCTTCACCCAACACTCAACCTGCACTAATATATGTGCCTTGGATCCCCTACTAACAAGCGGGTCTTGCATGTCATATACATGGTCCACGGACCAGGGTGGCGCTTACTGTGCAAGTGAAGCCCTCAGGCCCACTTGTCGATGAGACATCAGAGCAATAACTACCAGATCAACACAAATAAGTGTGCTTAGGACAACGATTAATGGCTAATGATCGAGCTACGATTGCGGTCGGCATTCCGACAAAAGACGCGCCGGCCGTGAGCTCGCGTGGCGTATCGCGGCGAGGAAGGCCATGGCGATCGCGATCTAGGAGCTAAAATGGGATCTACGCTATTGCGCACCGAAGACACCGGCGGCGAGGGCTCTAGTGACCTCAGCGGTAGTGATGGTGAGGCGGAGGAGAATGCGGCAAAAACAACAACAATCTTGGGTGAGGATCCCGATTGCGTTCGAGCGACAATAGATTATTTATATTTTGAGATCTCCTAGGCAAAAGTAAAAAAAAGATACTATGCACTTTGTCTTTGTTGGGTTTATAATTTATAGTTGACGACAATAGATGATTTATGTTTGTACTCTGTCTTTGTTGGGCTTATAGTTGTTTCAGGAAGGTTTCTAGTTACATCACAGTTACATATTTTAGGTGTCGATTAATGAATAAGATGAAATGAAGTGAATAATTTGATGAAGTTTATGAGAAATTGAGAGGAAAGTTGTGTTTCCTTGTGTTTTGTGTCACATCTTGCGTGTATTCCTTTTATTCGTTATTCTTTTGAAGGAAATTTTCAAAAATGGACACAGGTCAATCTTATATTCGAGGAATAGACACATTTGCCATCGCCGGCAAGCATGACATTACGTTTCGCATGTTAGGTGACGCCGTCGTAATTCATAAGTGATGTTAGACTCAAAACATTATCCACCTAGGTACTTAACATGTAATGGGGCGGAGCATTGTCATAAAGAAATTTTCTTAGATCAACACTAAGTATATAGTAGCAATTTGGCCCATATATTATCCAGAAATATTATGGTTTACTATTTTTCATGTTGTAGAAAAATAGATACAAAAATGTGAATTTGATTGTTCTGATAATTTTCAGTCTAACATTTGGGGTTGGAAACAGGAGCATAAATGACAAACTTAGAAGTTTTGCATAACTAGAATATTGTGAGTAATTTCATGTAGTTTCTAGAAAATATATAATTTACTATATTTGGAGTTCAGAGAAAAAAGTTATAGTCGTTTGATCACTGGGACAGCGGGTAAGTCGTTTGGTGAAGTTGAGTTAATAGCGTCGGTTTTGCGTGTAGGTACGATAGTATTTTGTTTGGTGATTTGGTACTGTTGTGGCATATTTTGAGTGTGTTATTGATTGTTTGTCCAAGGAGCGTTGCCTCAAATACAATGTCACATTTGCGTCACTTGGTTTCTAGAGGTTAAAAGGTAAGTGCTTGGTAGAGCGGTGGGCATCGGTTTGCCAACCCATGTCTCTACCATTGAATTAATATGACATTTATTTATACTCTTTATTGCTTATTCAAATGCCATGTTATTATGATGATAATGATATAATGAGATTATGATATGATGATACAATTATCATGAGGATGACATGGTAATGTTAATAATGAATAATGAACAATTGCATCATTCACTTGTATAAGGGCCAAGACGGTGAGTAATGTTATGTTCATGGCTATTTTGGCGTGCTCCATGTTAAAGTCCTACAAAGGTAGGGACCCCACACTCAAAAAGGTGGGAGAAGAGTGTGTCATCGACAGGTGAACACTCCACTATACCAGTATTAGCTGTTGAGTTGCATCATATGCATTTGCATATATGAGATTTGACACATGAGAATGAAATTGATGAGATTTGAGAACATGAAAGATGAGGATGACATTGATGATACTTGAACATGTTTACGATATTGATGGTGATTAAAATGAATAATAAATTATTTGTTTATTGTTTTATCTTGTACTTTCTGAGTCGTGAACTCACTCTTGCTTTGTTGTTCCTTTTAGGTAACTGTTGATGGTGACGTGCATGTGATGGAGTAGCACACGAACGTCACATGCATCAATCACACAATCATTATCAATTAGCTTGTTTAATATAATATAGTGACATGATTACTTAATTCAGGACTTATTCAAGATTGGGCTTGGTTATCTTATAATTGATAGATGGAACTTTGGTTAATTAATTATTAGTTCATTTCAGTTTGTTCTATTAAGTGCTTAGTTTATTGGTTCGATTCCTATTTGCTTAATATTAGTTGATTGTTATTAATTGTTGACATCCTATGTACCAAGACCATGGTCTCGGCATTTTCTTGAGTGCGGGAATCTCAAACGTGATATGGGTATGGTACCTCAAACATTTCTCGAGTGCGAGTATCCGGGCATTTTTGAGTTTAACATTGCTAAGCTGTTCGGTGAGGTCAACAATATTAACTTGTCCACCATGACTTTATATATTGATCCTACATTTTATGTAAATTATATTCATTTAAATTACCAAAATTACATGCTTTAATTCTTTAATCAAATGTATGTTAAAGCTTAAGGTAGTTAAACACCCATTTGATAACTAATTAATTAATATGCCATCCAATGATATTGAATCTATTATTCCATGTCACCCTAGTAACTATATAGTAATACTAGCTATAGGTTGTACTTAAGCGACATGCTAGCCTTGCTTAAGTACCGAGACATTAAATGTCCCAATCATCATCTTTTAAACATAAAAGTGGATTTAGGTAGTCATTGTGGGAAAATGACCGAGATGGTTGAGTTGATGTATTTTACTCCTTAAAAACCCTAATTGATGTTCCTATCTGGGCGGATGATATGATGAATGGTGTAATGTTGATGGATGCTAACGTAGCCCAAAGAATGTTGGTTGTGAATGGTATAATATGGATGGGTACTAATGTAGCCTAAGGAGTTTGGTGTAAGTAATAAACCGCCCAGATAACCCCTAAGGACTTAATCTTGTCATGACCTCCCGTGTAAAACAAGTACAACCACAAGTCTGCAAAATGCATCTTGGCTTAGCAAATCTATTGGACCCTGAAAGTCATCTCACTAATGAAATGTGCAAGTGTGGACGCGATCCAGCTTGAATGGGACACCAAGGAAGGGTGAGATGCTTGCTATGACTAGTCGTAGGGGTGACATCCCGCACAAACTTATGGGGCCCACCGCAAGCGCGGCCCATACGGGTAAGATGACGGAAAGAGCGGGGTAATTTGAAAGGTTACTGTGACGGTCACTCAACTACATGACTACGGAATCATGTGGGGTAACGAGTATGACTATCTCTTGTGGGTATAGTGTACAACCTTTGCAGAGTCTAAACTATTTAAACAGCCGCGCCTACGATCAAAGGCGGACATGGGAACTTTACTTGAGTTAGTTCTATTCCAAAAACCTTTGTGGGTGGAATGAACAATGTGGAGGGCTCACCTAGCCCTGAGTTTGGATTTTACCTAAGCCACTGAGCTCAGCAGTGTTAATAATTGGAGGAAGCTCCAATCAAATGAAGCATAGGTAGAGTTTCCAATAGAGGGAACCTCTACTGACAATAATTATTGCACAATTACTCTCTTTAATAAAATGCAATTTGGTTAAAATGCTAAGTGATAGGAATTTGGAATTATGATAATTCAAAACATCGCTTTAAGCAAATAAAAGAACCTGAGCCATCCTTGTTAAGCCTTGCATGTATATTATTGCATTATGAATTGGCTCACGAGCACGGAAGTTGTGCTCATTCTCGCTCTTTCCCCCAAAATCCTCAGAAGCAGGAAAACCTGAAGACTACGCATACCACGAGGATCCAGAAGTTGGAGGTCCAGGAGATGATGAAGCGTAGTTTAGTCTTTAGTTGTTCTAGTCTCACCCCAGTCTAGTTGACTCCGTTGGTGCTTACATGCATCCAATATTATCCAAGTCCTTGGTTAATATCGGGCGCACATGGGTTTTCCCAGTCACTTGCCTATGGAGAGATGTGCTCTCACCCTTTTGCTTTCGTTGTCGCTTTTGCTTTTGTAATGTAATCCTTGGCCTGTTCGGCCTTATTGTAAAACCCGACCCAATGCGGTCTATGTAAAATATGTGGTGTTAATTAATGAATGGTACGGTTTAATCTACGCCACGTATGAATTGATTCAGTGATGTAGCTGTGAGTGCTATTTACTGATCTAGGGAATAGCACAGTGTCTTTCACAGAGGATTTGGATTCTTAGAATCTGGGTACGACATCCTAGGTCGTAACACCTCCGTGACCTCCCCAGGTCGTAACACCTCCGCGACCTCCCCAAGTCCTAACACTTAGCGGCCCCCGGATCGTAACACTTCGCGCCCCCCCCCCCAGGTTGTAACACTCCCACGACCCCCCTAGGTCGTAACACTCCCGCGACCTCCTCAGGTCGTAACACTCCCGCGACCTCCCCAGGTCGTAGCACTTCCACATAGTTCGACCACTGTCACTGTGGTACGACCACTATGTTTCGACCAATCAGCACAACCACTGAGATTCAATCACTCATTTGACCACTGTGGTTCGACCACACAGTTCGACCACTCAGTTCAACCACTGAGTTCGATCACTCATTCGACCACTATAGTTCGACCACATAGTTCGACCAAGGTGCTTTGAGCGCACAGCTCAACCACTGTGTTTTGTCCATACTCATCTATACCTTCGGCCAACCTAGTCTAGCACCCTTGGTCTGAGACTCTCCAAATTGTCGTCAGATATGGGTGTTTTCTTTCAAAGTGTTCCCTTTCATTGAATGTATTTGGACTTATTGGAGTTCATTTGATTGTTGATTTCAAATTGAGTTTCTCGGGGTTTATTTGACTTTTGGTTTTTCTTGCGTATATAGAAGCTGAAGCGACCGAAGAACCTCCGGTTGATCCAGGACAAGATCAGCAGAACCTCGACCAAGGCGAGTCAACACTTTGATCATATTGCACCTACTTTTGCAAATTATCTTGCTTTAAATTATGAAATTGCATTGCTATGTTTTATCCAACTATATTGGTCTAGCTCATAGTTAATGTCTTAACAATAATTGTGTATAAACTTCCCCCCTTGAACTTGGACATTATCCTTTGTCACCCTAGACTTAATGGATTACATACTAGCTAATAAGTCTGTATCTAAGTGTCATGCTTAGCCTTGCTTAGATACAATATCATGCGGGTATTAAACTGCCCGACCACAATCATTAAAAACTTTTTGAAAGTGATGCAGGGGCGATCGAGTGGGAGCCTGGTGGTATGTTGGACTAAAGAATATTTTCAAAACAAAAGGAAAACCTGAAAAACCATTTTCGACTCGGGTGGCTGGAAAGAGTGGCTGGTGCTAGGGGCACGAGAGAATGTTGGTATGTGGATGTACCACCTGAGTCAATTAAGGACTGAATCTTGGAATGACCTCTCATGCAAAAACAGTGCAACCACAAGTCTATAATGGGTACAACCTGGCCAACTAATTTACTCGCCTCGGCGTGGCTCTGCGATTGGGTGGAATGCTGGTGGGCAGCCGGGGAGAACGAAGCCACGGGAACCGCGCGGCACAAGAAGGGGCCTCCTGGGAGCATGGCTCCGGGCGGTGGAAACCTTAGTGTAGCGGATGGAGTGCGTCGAGGTTGAGCATTGTAAAGGCCTTGTGGTAATCTCCCCTTGGTTCACATGTCTAAGGAAACGTGTGTATATATCAAGACGATTACCTCTTATTGGTAAAGTGTGCGAACTCTGCAGAGTCAGAAAACTATCTAGATAGCCATGCCCACGGTCAAGAATAGTGCTGAGAACTTGCTCGATATAGCTTTCATTTTTACAAAACCATTTGTGATGAAAAGGAAGGATGGGGTGGGACCCTAGGGATTTGAGAAAGCACAGTGGGGACTAGTGGTAAATCTGAGATAGCCCGAGCATTGGGTGGATGGAGCCACTCAATGGTATAGGAGGTGGGACCTCCACTAGTACTTTACAAAATGAAAATTCATTTATGAAAACAGATTGTTAAAAATGCTAAGTCTCAGGATTTTCTACTACTCAATCTAGTTCAAACTTGGCTTTGTGCAAATAAAAGAACTCTAAAACTTCCCTTGACTAGCCCTACATCTATACGATTGCATTGCGTGTTGGCTCATGAAATGCGGTTGTGTACTCGGGCTCGTCCAATATAATCTTTCGGACCCATGCGATCAAGACCCTACTACTACCACTACCACTTGGAGGTTTGAACCGAAGGCGGTGAAGATGATGAAGCTTAGGTCGGGACCCCGATCGCTTGCTGTGGGCGATTGAATGGATCCACTCGACTTGTTTTATACGCACTTGTCTTCGTTTACGTACTCGACTTTTGTAAGATTTACGCTTGGCTCTTTTGTAAAACGATTGGCCGCACGGCCTGATATGTATATGTCTATATTATGTTACGGGCTTGTACTGCTCAATTGTTCATACAAGCATTGTCCCTATGAGCACTATTCACACCGAGCACAGTCTACACTAAGTGTAGTCATACCACCTACGACCGGGTGTGATCTCCAGGACCACTCCTTAGGACCTCCTCAGAACCTCTCTAGGACCTCCTCGAACCTCTCTAGGACCTTTGTTGGGTGGCGGGTAGGCTCGATAGCTACAAACAAAAATTCTACCACGCAAAACCAGAAGCCAAGCAAGTAGATGATCATAGATCGTTACCACCGAGACTTGAGCAGAGCAATGGAAGAAGGGTTGGAGCAGACTGGTCCAGCGAAGAGCGTCGATGTAGTGGTCGAGTCGATCGTCAACGTCCGAACAAGTCGATGCGGTGGTCGTAGTCGATCGTCCCCTCCGGCAACCTATGCGGTTCCTCGTGAAGATCGCGGATCGTCCTCAAGCACAACAATCGTAGTAGCGCCTCTACAGTATCCACACGTCCAGGGCAGGAACAACCATACGCTGGTGTGTTAGCACCAAGTCGCACGGCAGAGCTCTCAGGAAGATGATGGCTAGGGTTTCGGTGGTGTTTCACGTGCACCTCCCAACAGCCTCATGCATCTCCTTATATAGTGCTCGTGACGGATCCTATCCGAACTGCGTTTTTGAATCATATTCGTCTTGGTTTGTTCCAACCCGTTAAGTGTGTGACCACAGAGGTTCATGCGTGTCGGTTGTGACTCGGAAACCCTTTCCGATCACGAGTAAATGCGGCTCCTAGCGAACATATCGATTCCCGAATACAAACAAATTATATCGGACGAACCTTAATGCAATATGATCTACGACCAGGTCCTCATCACTTACGACCAGGTCCTATCTCTATACGGATAGTTCGTATTTGGTCATGACCAGTTTGTAACTCTTTACGACCAGGTTACGACCACTCTGTGATTACGTTCGACCAGTCTACGACCAGCTCGTATCTCCATACGACCAATCTATAACTGATCAAACTGAGTGACCTACTCGTGTATACTCCTTTTGCCTCACGATGTCTGGTTGAACTCCAGGTGAGATGTTGTGTCATCCATGGACTGTTCAATTCTTTCTCAATCGAGTGTCGAGATAACTTTACGTGGTGAACACTTCGACTACTAGTAACACGACCATGCACTTTCTTTATCCGATCAACGAAGGGCCCGGAGACATCTCTCTGTTATGTTAGGAGGGCAAATCCCATATCCGACCGGTCACATTCCTCTCCATGTTTCACAGCATACCTGAAAGCTACCTTTATAACTACCCAGTTATGGTGTAGCGTTTGGCAATTCCTAAGAGTGCTATTACACATGTAGGAAACCATGCTGATCTCAGGTCTAAGGATTATACATCATCATTGCTTGAGACCAACTAACGACACATAGAATCATAACAATCTCAATAGTGTCTCAAGGTGGGTCTAATCCAACATCATGTTCTCTAATCATGTGTCCATATTATTGGTTTGATATCTCCATATCTATGACTCGTGAAACATAGTCATCAACCAATACATATGCTAGTCTATTCATATGTGTCCTCATATGTTTCCACGAGGATCGTATAAGAATAATTATCACGTAAATATAGAGTTTCACAACCAAGTCACATACTTGATAATAAATATTATTCTAGGAACAAGAAAACACATTATCCAATGTCATGAACATAATGAAATATAATCATCTCTATGATTGCCTCTAGGGCATATTTCCAACAACCACTCCTCAGGACCTCCTCAGAACCTCTCTAGGACCACTCCTCAGGACCTTCTCGGAACCTCTCCAGGACCTCCTCAGGACCTCCTCGGAATCCCTCCTTGGGACCTCCCTTCAGGGCCTCCTCAGGAACTCCCTTCAGGACCTCCCTCTTGGACCTCCTCGGGACCTCCCTTCAGGACCTCCCTCGACCTCTTCAGGATCACTCCAGGATCTCCACGAGACAACTACAGGACTTCCTCAGGACCTCTACAAGACTTCCCCAAGATCTCCTCGGTACAACTTCAGGACCTCCTCAGGACTTCTTCAGTACCTCTCTAGGACCTTCAGGACCTCTTCAAGACCTCCCCAGGAACTCCTCGGAACAACTCCAGGACCTCCTCAGGATTTCTTCAGGACCTCTCTAGGACCTTCAGGATCTCTTTAAGACCTCCTTAGAATTCCTTTTTCGACCAAGTATGGTCGCAACTATGGACCTAACCATAGGTCTGCTTTGAGCTTACATGGTTATGGGAATGGTCCAAGAATGTATCTGTGTGTGTGCTATCTACTAATCCAGGGAATGGCACAGTTTGACACAGTGGATTCCAAATTTGGGGTCGACAGACATAACGGAAACGCAAATGTAATGCTTGACCCATCCCTATCCTACTGTGTACAGTGTGTCAAGTTTTAAGTTAATTAACCATTAGCAAATTGTAGTTAGTTTTACTAGTCCTAAAATAAATTTTAGCAAATTAAGTTTACCTAAGTTGTTAATCTATTCACCATGGACCTAAAGTCTGCTCTGATACCAACTGTGACACTCTGGTCCAACACTAAGCCCAAAATGTCACTAAACTACACTAACTATTAATTTTAACATCAATTAAAAGTAAATTACAGCAAACATATCATTGATAAAACCCGTCCACGGGTCACACTAACACAAGCATAACGATATGGCAATCACAGATGATTAATTCCTAGGAAGCATGGCAAGATAATAAACCAAGATCAAAACAAAACCGGTCGAATTAAGTCTACTGAATGTGACGAGGATATAAAAATCATCATTTTATCATTTATCTATAATTCATATTATGGATAATAATGGCGTCATATAACTCTTGAGTATACCCTTAATAGCCATAAGGAGAATTTGGAGGTTGTAAGTTCTTCTCACGACCACCTAGTAGTCGTAAGTCCTCTTACAACTACCCCATAGTCGTAAGTCCTTCTATGACTATCCTATGATCGTAAGTTCTTCTACGATCAGTCCGTGGTCGTAAGATCTTCTACGACCACCACCTGGTCGTAAGCTCTCCTAAGACCAGTCCCTAATCGATAGGGCTTACAGACATACGGGCCTAGTCGATCAGGGAATCTTCTACACCGTATTCAAGATACAGGCAGTAAACTACGCCGTTATTCCCTAGGGTAATGGCACGATTTTAACTCCTTTGTTATGGTGATAAGCACTGGCGTGGGAAAATTACTACTCCCATAATAACCTCTAGTAACGGCTCAATAATCTGGACATTAAGGCAGCCTTTACATTGGAGACGCGATGATACACCTTGGGGACTGTATAAAAGGCAGAATCATTAGGACAATCGAGGCGATCCAAAGATCATTAGAAGCACAATACTCTAGTCTTTGGTTCCATCTTGTAATCCAACATACTCAATACATACACACAGGAGTAGGATTGTTATTCTCCCAGAAGAAGGCCCAAACCTGTATAAAAATGCCCGTGTCTCCATCTTTGTGTGATTTTGAGCCTAGAGGAACCCCCAAATCAAACAATCTTTATGTAAGTTCGGTCCTAAAACACCGACAGTTGGCGCCGACCGTGGGGATCTTCGAGTCATCAACTTTCCTTCATCTTTCCAATTCTCATGCTCTCATGGCAAGAGAGTGGAACGAGGAGAACTGGTTCGACTTGGTCGATTATGCAGATATTGACATGGATGCCGGTTTTGATTACGAGCCGAGTGATGCATCATCCGATGGTGATGTCGCCCCCGGAGATCTTTCTCCAGGAGACTTTACTACCGATGGAGTTGAGGTGGGATCCTTATCCCCCACAACGATACGTCCAGACGGGGAACCAGCTTCCTTAGAGGGCAAGGGTCAATCCGACCACAATAATGGCTGTCCCAAGGCAGACTCAGGGCATGGCGAGGGTTCCCTCTCCAAATGTGCAAGTCCACCTGAGACAGTCCGACCTGGCGCGACAACTCTTGGAAGTTGCAATTCTGGATCTTCATCAGCATTTAGTGGTTCTTTCTCTCCAGTTAGCCCAGCCAAGGATGCGTTCGAACATGCTCTTCCTATGAGTTCAACCATCCCAACACAGGGCTCACTTGCGGACGGAGACGGCTATAACCCGAAATTCCCCTTCTTGGAGGGGTTTGCTCCAAGTCACCAGATGGTGTCATTCGACGACTCCTCAAGCGAGGAGGCCTCTAGCACAAGTGGATATCATCAACGGGAGGTCTTTGTCTTGCCCTCAGGTAGCAATAACTCTCCTAGAGGCAGGACTGAGGATGCTCCCCGAAGATCACACTCTACGACCACTCGTGGCAATGACAAGGACATCTCCAGCGATGAACAGAGCCAATACTCTAATGAGCGTGCGGGAAATTCTCGAGATCATCGCACTTCACTAAGGCAAGCTCAAGGACCAGGTATAGATGATTCTGAAACAATCCGACGGAAACGAGTTGTGGCTCAGAGAAAATTGCCTGGGCGCACTCAATACCAGTCGGAAGAATCTCAGGAACTTCAGCATATCAACGATCTGCTCGAGAACCCATCTCGAGAACTTGCCCGAGCACCTGGCTACGACCTCTTCACTGAAGAGATCGCACGAATGCTGTGGAGTACGATGAGCAAGCTCGAACGACCCCACCGACATCATTCTAGAAGTCGTGGCAATACGACTCCATCAGCTTCCAATCGTTCGAATAACTCACCGCATGGAGATCGCCGCAAGGTGCATCGCTCCCCAATCCGAAAAAGAGTTCCTCGAACATCCGACGATCATAAAGCTCCTAAGAGAGGTGATCATTCACCACTCCGACCCGGAGGTTTGCAACAGCAGACAAAATACAAGGAGTATTACCCTCGTAGGATCGAGACTTACCATAAGTCAGATTCACGCCTTGCTGGGTATCGTCGAGTACGATCACTTGGCGACGTCAACCCCTCTTTTCTGTAAAGGAGGCGTTACAACGTAATTACCGAATGTCGTGCATTCTCGCCTGACCTCCAAGTAGTTCACTGGCCGCCGTGGTTTCGACTAGGGAACATGGAAAAATTTGATGGGTCTCAAAATCCTATCGAATTCCTTTAGATCTACACGACCGCTGTCCGAGCAGCAGCAGGAGGAGAGCACGTTATGGCAAATTACCTTCCGACTATGCTCGAAGGGTCTGCTCGATCGTGGTTATTAAACCAACCAGTCGAGTTGATCTACTCGTGGTAACATTTCTGTGATCTACTGCTGGCCAATTTCCAGGGCACTCACCATCGCCTCGGAAAGGAGGATGACCTACACAGGATGCGATAAAATGACCACGAAACACTACGCCAATTCATCAGGCGTTTTAGTTAGGTTCGCAATTCGATTACTGGGGTTTCTGACTCATCTATTATCAGAGCCTTCAAGCAGAGAGTCTGCAGCAGAAGGATCACGAGAGGACATCGCTTTGAACCCTCCTACTACTATCGTTGAACTCTTTGAGATGGATGACCCAGACTGTGATTGTTGATGAAGCAGTCGAATGGACCAAAATCATCGATCGAGATGACTAGTACCCTCAAGAGACTGGCGAAGGTGGCAAAAAGAAGGATGAGAAGGCCAAGAAATCCAAGAACAAGGCAAAGGGCCAAAAGCCTCAAGCCAATGCTTCTAAGGAGGTCTTGGCCGTAAGCGATAAGGAGCCGTGAACTGCCAAACAATACCCTGATCAAGGCAAAGGTAAGCGCCCCGAACGGAAGAACGATAAGTCTAGGTGGTGCCCTTTCCATAAAAAGGAAGGACATGACCTTCGCAACTACCGAGTTTTCCAACGGAAACTCGAGGACTACTACAACAGCAAGGGGCCACTTTCTACTCTCGAAGAGGTAGGACAGGCTAGTGGTCGTACACAGTCGGACGACAACGAGGACATGCCATTTCAAGATCCGGAGCACACCATCGAGCACATCTTTGGAGGATCATCAACATACGAGTCAAAACGACAGCTTAAGGCAGTCGAACACGAGGTAAACTCCATTGACCCTCCTCTTGTCAATAAGTTGCCGAAGTGGTCGGAAGTCACCATCTCTTTCGAGAAGGTTGACTGCCCGATCCCTTCGACTCGACCAGGTCGATTTCCGATCGTGGTCGAACCCACCATCAACAATTGTCGAGTAAATCGAGTGTTGATTGATGGTGGTAGTTTGTTGAACATTTTGTTTACGAACACCCTAGACAAAATGCAAGTACCCAGGACCAAGGTAAGAAGATATTCATTTCATGGTATTATACCAGGTTTGTAACATCCCAATTTTTCAGAACTTTAAAAATCCTTTGAATAGTTAGTAGGGAGAAAATTCACCATTTGGATTTGTTTGAATTTAAGTTAAAAGCTTAATATTGGACTTTGAGTAACAAAACAATTTAATATGACTAAAGTCAACATGAACAATAGTCAAAACTATTTTATTTGGATTCTATGAGCTTGGATATATTTTCTGGAATTTTTTGGAATTTTTCCAAGTTTATTTGCTATTTTCCAATGCTTATTTGAATTTCTGGTATTTTCTTAAAAAGAAAAGCTAATTTAAATCTCCAAATAGTGTTGGGCCGAATCTCTCCGGCCCAACTTCCTTTTTCATCTGGAGCCCAATGACTGCTCTTTCCTTGTTGTCCGATCATGAAGTGACGATCAGATCTCGCCAAGACGCTCCCGCCTCCCGTCTCTTGCGCGGGTGGGCCCGCCTTGTCGAGCCGTCTTCTCGCCGCTTTCTTCTCCGTGGCGGACGATCGCAAGAACCGCCATGAGCGGTCAGCGCAAAGCTTCGCAGCGGGCGCCTCCAACCTCCCCGTTCCCTCCGTGTGCGCACGACCTCCACGACCACGCCGCCACCCCCACGACCCCTCCTCGTCCCCGCGCCGGTTACGCCCACGAAGCCGCAACCGTCGCCCACGACCTCCACGTCGCCACGCCCTCGAGCTCCCGGCCCTATAAAGCCACCCCCCGCCGCCGCCCTTTGAAGAATCCCCAACCCACACCCTCCAAGAGCCCAGCGCCGCCAAGAATTGGAGTTTTAGAGCTTCTCGCTTGTGGGGAATTTCTTGATTCTTGCCCCCGTCAGCCTGCTTGTCGTCGGGAGCACGCCACCGAGTTCGCCATCGCCTCCTCTACCTCCCGGACCCCTCGCCGTCGCCTAGACCTCGCCGGGCGCTCGCCCGAAACAAAACCATCGCCCGCCGCTCGACCGCCGCCGGCCGCCACCGTCCACCTCAACCACCGGAGGTACCTCATCGTGTTCGCAATAGCGTTAGCTACACCCGTACCACCCATTCTCATGGCGAGCCGTCGTTATTGGGACCCTTGGTTCCGTCCGCCTTGCCGCCGCTCCGTCCGCCGTCGTCGGCCCACGCCCCATGCTTGCGTGTCCGCCCATGTGGCGCGCGTCGGCGTCAAGCGTGGCGCCACGCGTGCGTGCCACGTGGCGATCGAGCGGCCAGATCCAGTGGCTCGGTGGACTTGGTCACTGTGAGTTGGGTCCTTGACATGTGGGTCCCACATGTCAGTTAATTCTTTAATTCTTTTAAATTCCCGGAAATCCTTCGCTGACGTCACCTTGCGTAATAATTGGAATTTTCTTTAGAAAAACAATTCGGGAAAATTGTTAAATAACAGATTTAGGTTTAAATTTGTAAAATTCATAACTTTTGCATCCAAACTCCAAATTGGGTGTTTCAAATTTCTAAATTCATATAAAATTAAGATCTAGCTAATCCAACCAAAATTATTTAGATTTGACTTTTGTTTAAACTTAGAAATTCAAACTAAATTTCAAAAGATAGGTTAAAACTTGTAAAATTCATATCTTTTGAATCCTAACTCCAAATCCATCCATTCAAATTCCTAAATTCGTCTAAAATCCAGATCTATCTATTGGAGCTTTTTATTTATTTTATTGGAGTTATTTGCCTCTGGTTTTATTTAGTTTGTTTGTTTGTGTCGCTTATGAGTAGACTTGACTATTTCTTTGGAAGAGTTGAAGAAGAAGGACCTTTCCAAGACCAAGATCAATTCCTAGATCCTTTTCAAGGCAAGCTATGCCCTTGACCCTTTTGCTTCCCAGTTTATAAAAGTATTTTAATTCAAATTACTGCATCTTAATTCAAGTATTTATTTAAAAGTTTTTGGTGCGATAGTTAAATCCAAATTGGTATGCCTCCTTGTGTAATTGTTATGCCTTGATTCCTTGTCACCCTAGTTGATAATTAGTTGGTTAATATTGTAGAACCAACGTGGGTTGGTTAATACGATTAGACTGCTTAGCCATGCCACGAATCATTCGTCATGTAGATTGCTATATAAAATTGACTAAGTGAATATGCAACTATGTGATAAGAGCTGTGTGTACTATGTGTCTTTGTGGCATGTGTTGCACTTAAAACCAATGGGGTGGTAAAAGGATTTGAGCTGAGGCAAGTGGTGGAAGCTGTGTGAAAGGGTGGAATTGTGTGGCTATGTGGACTATGTGAATTATAATAATCTGTGTGTCTATGTGGTTTGGTTAGCTTGTGGAAGTCTTGCCTTGGTCAATTAAGGACCTCACCATGTGCTCTATTGAACTGAGCTTCTGCACGACCACATGCCTGCTTTTGAGGCTCGCCTAGCATAGTAGGATAAGGTATCTGAAATGCTTTGTTATGATTAGTGTTAGCTACACTAATTGTATCTTGTGGGTAAAGTGTACAAACTCTGCAGAGTGTAACTTAATCTATTGAATAGCGCGTCATGATCATGGACAATGCTCGGGATTTGACACTAGGGTAGATTTTCATAAAGCGTGTGGGAAGGGAGCTATGTGATTAAATCATCTAGCTATGTGAATAACTTTGTTAGGGTTGTGTGTGTGTCTTTGTGAAATAACTTGTTAAAATTATTATCGTCTATTTGTTTTTCCTATCTTTAATCTATTAATTGTATTCAATTGCAAAAGTTGCATTTATGCAAAAGAGCCACGAATGCCTTCCTTTGTAAAAAGCCGACATATGTATATATTTGCATTTACGTGGTGTGGCTTGTAGTATGGTGTGTACTCACGCTTGTTTTGACGAATCAAGCAGAGGAGGAGTCTTCACCAAACATTTGAGGACGAGTACATCGAAGGTGCCTCGATCGTGAGGTCTTGATCGATCGGTTGCTGTGGCGAATCGATGGGGTGCCACTACCGTTTATGTTTCATTGCGCGTTTATTTCCTATATTAGCCTGCGTGGCTCAATATTTGTAAACTTCGACCTTAAGGTCAAAACCATTATTTGTTAATCAAAGTTAACCGTTTATGTTATTATTAAGCTTGTATGGAGCGAATGCCATCTTTGTTGACCTTGTGTGCACTAGCATGATCACAGGCTAGTCGTTAAACCTGAGGGTCCCGAACCGTAGTTTTGGGTCCCGACAAAAGTGGTATCGAGCCATCTCGATTGTAGGTCTAGACCTTAGTTAGATTGGCCGTTCGAGTGTCCAAATTATTTTCTAAAAGAAAATTAACTTACAAGACTAAATGAATTGCTTAACTCCTCTTATATCTTTCTTGACTCATCTATTGCTGGAATTTCTTTCCTCTTCCCGCTGTTTTAACGTGGTTCTTACCTCTTGTCTTTCGTGGCGGATGCCTTACCTTGAGACCTTGGAGATTGCAGCGGAGGACTTGCCGCAGTGGAGGAAGCCGCCGCAGACACTTGAGCTTCTTCGCCCAATGTACCGTGGCGGTAAGTACATAGTCAGCAGACGAGATCGTGGTGTGGTTGCGCCGCTGACGGTCTCGCCGGGAGGAACACTAGAGGACCGGCCCTTGGACATCTCGATTAGGAGGATCACCTTCACGCAAGGAATCCGAGTCGTCACGCTGGCCATTCTCGAGTTCGCCACATCTACGCCGAAGAGCTGCAGAACACCGTCTTCGCTACCATCCTGAGGCGCCGGGGAGCTATCGCACACTTTCCGTCTACCACAGGAAGGCAATGCCACCGTGGTGCATCTTGCACGATTCGCATTGCTTTCGGAGGAGTCGCTGGAGATGGCCGCCACCGAGTGAGGTGCGCCTATCGAACTGGGAAGAAGCCGAGAAAGGATCGCCGTCTTAGAGCAAGCTCTCTACGGTCAACATGAGATCGAAGATGATCCGGAGGAAGATCGGAAAGAAGTTGAAGAGGATCCAGAGGAGATTCCAGAGGATCAAAGCAGAGCTCAGAGACCCGGAGGAGCCGGCTACACTGCACCAAAGACACCTACTCCTGTTTGACAGGTCCGGGACATCGGGACCGGTTCGCGAGGATGCCGCTCACTTGAGTCTACACCGGCGGGGCGTCGCCGTGGTTTTGGAGGCTTTCTCGAGTAGTTCGTTTAAGTTCCAGTTTAGTCGGGCTTAGCATTTCCTTTTTGAGTCGCCTTTAGGCGGTAGCTTGTGTGCTTAGGTTAGCTTTATTTTCTGTGTGCAAGCATGAGCCGCAAAGGCCCTTAGGCATTTGTTGCAGCCATGCTATTAAACTATTAATGAAGATTATTTCTTTGAAGTTCTTGAGTGTGTTTGTTGGGTTTAATCTGTCCCCTGTCTAGTTCTTAACTCATCTTGTGCTCTCTACCTTATCTAACCTATGGAACCTCACGGATGGTTCGGACTCGCAATCTTGCGCCGCAAGTGGATCCGGAGCCCAAGGATCGAGAAGGCAATGAGCAAACCCACAGGGAACAAGTGCAACCCCAAGCACCACCCTGGACTTGCGAGAACTTTGGAGCTTTCATGGCGGCCTGAGACACGAGATGATGTACACCATGATGAACCGGATGCAGGCCATGAACAACAACAACAACCACAACCATCATCAAGGAGGAGCCCGATCGCTCATGGTCATCGAGGACCATCAAGTTGGCTGAATTCATGAGAACCCGCCCGCCAACTTTCTCTGGACATGTCACGCCGGTAGAGGTCGATGATTGGCCAGCGTGATTGAGAGGAAGCTGCGATCACCCAATGCGGCGATCATGAGAAGGTTTTGTATGCCACCCATCGGATGGAGGGCATAGGCTGGCGAGTGGTGGGAAAACTTCTGCGACCCATGGAGCACCATGAGAATATCACTTGGGAAGAATTCACGGCGACCTTTCGCCAGTATCATGTACCTGAAGGCATTATGGATCTGAAGAAGGATGAGTTCCGTGCTCTCAAGCAAGGGACTATGTCAGTGATTGACTACCTGAATAAGTTCTCCCAACTAGCTCGCTATGCTCCAGAGGATGTCGCTTCCGGCGAGGTCTCATGAGAGTCTTCTTGAAGGATTGAACTCGGATCGCAAGTCAATCTACTTGCTCACACCATCCCAGATTTCCAGAGTTGATTAAAAAGGCGTTGGTCATGGAGGACAAACGCAAAGAAGCTGGAGGACCACATAAGCGTAAAATGGCTCAGCAGGGAAGCCACCAGCCACAACAGCAGAGGGCAAGGATAGTGCCACAGCAGTTTAATCGTTTTCAGCCTCAGAGTTCTTTCAGGACACCTGCACCACCTTCAGCACCTCGTCCTTTTGTTCAGAATTCTCGTAACCCGACACCAGTCAACCCCACCCCAGGGAACAACAACCGGCAGAATGAACCAAGAGTGTGTTACAATTGCCGTCGGCAGGGCATTTTACCGTCGGTGTCCTCGAAGGAACTATCACTCAAATCGCTTCAACCTTGGAGCAACACCTACCAAGACCGGTCGCAGAACAACCAAGGAGTTTCTCGGGGAACGATCAACGGGAGGAGCGCCTCGGTCGATGGTCGAGGTCGTGTTAATCACGTCACTCTGGAAGGAGCCCAGGAAGCACCAGACGTTGTACTGGGTAAGTTCCTAGTAAATTCAGTACCTGCTTCCGTTCTGTTTGATTCTGGAGCTTCGCATTCGTTTGTTTCTGGAGTTTTTGCAACTAAGAATAAGTTGGAAGTTATGCCTCTTAAGCGAACTCTGTTAGTCCAGTCGCCTGGAGCAGAGCTAAGTTCTAATGTGGGTTGTTTAGGGGCTAAGTTACTCATAGCTGGAGTTGAGTTTCTAGCTAACCTAATTATTCTAGACACCCAAACCCTAGATGTCATCCTTGGCATGGATTGGTTGACCAAGCACAAAGCCGTGCTAGATTGTGGCCGAAGAGCCGTTACAATCGAGGATACCAAAGGAAACAAAGTAGAGTTTCTAGCTACCTCAGTGCGTAATGGACAATTGATAGTCAATAGCCTGAAGACCGTCGCATTGGAAGATGTGCCAGTCGTCAAAGAGTATCCAGATGTGTTCCCAGAAGAATTACCAGGGATGCCACCGGATCGTGACATCGAGTTTGTCATCGATCTAGTGCCAGGAACAGCACCCATCTCGAAGAGACCGTATCGGATGCCAGCCGATGAGTTAGTAGAGATGAAGAAACAGATAGAAGAATTTTTGGAGAAAGGTTTTGTGAGGCCTAGTTAAATGCGCCATGGGGAGGCGCCGGTTTTGTTCGTCAAAAGAAGGATGGAAGCATGAGAATGTGCATCGACTACCGATCTCTCAATGAAGTCACCATCAAGAATAAGTATCCATTGCCCGGATAGATGATCTGTTTGACCCGGATGAAAGGAGCGGAGTGTTCTCGAAGATCGACTTGCGATCGGGTTACCATCGATTGAAGATCTGTCCTAAGACCGCTTTCTCAGCGATGCGGACATTATGAGTTCCTAGTCATGTCCTTTGGTGCGACCAATGCCCTGCCTATTTCATGAACATGATGAATAAGGTATTCATGGAGTATCTGGACAAGTTTGTAGTCGTATTCATTGATGATATTTTGGTTTACTCCGGTCGAGAAGAAGAGCATCTTTGAACATTTAAGATTAATTCTAGAAGCTCGAGAGAGCATCGGTTGTATGCTAAGTTTAGCAAGTGTGATTTGGAAGAAGGAAGTGGATTTTCTTGGTCATGTGATGGCAATTGCGGAGTAGCAGTTGATTGATAAGGTAAAAGGCGTGTTACATTGGGGAGCGTTCCAAGACATCACTTTCAGATTCGCGATTTCTTGGGATTAGCAGGATATTATCGCCGTTTCATTGAAGGATTTTCATCAATTGCTAGACCTCTTACGCAATTGTTGAAGAAAGAAAAAAAGTTTACGGACCCGACTTGTGAAGAAAGTTTTCAAGAATTGAAGAAGCGTTTGACTTGACCCTGTCTTGATTTTGCGAGATATTCGCAAGGATTTTGATATCTATTGTGATGCTTAGCGTCAAGGATTAGGATGTGTCTGATGCAAGAGGAAGAGCTATAAACTTATCGTCAAAGCGATTAAGACCGCATGAAGAAAATTACCCTACCCATGATGGAATTAGTTTGCGTAGTGCATGCTTTGAAGATTTAGGCGTCATTACCTCATCGATGTCGCTGTGAGGTATACACAGATCATAAGAGCTTGAAATATATTTTCACTCGATCGAGATCTGAATATGAGGCGAGAGGAGATGGCTAGAGTTGATAAAGGATTATAATCTTGGAATCCATTACCATCTGGTAAAGCCAATGTAGTATTCTGAGATGCTTTGGTAGTAGAGTCCTTTGCAATGCTCTGGAAGTGAAAGAGCCTTGTTGAGAACTACAAGAAGAATTCGAGAAGCTGAAGCTAAGTAGTATCTGAAGGATTAAGTAGCAAACTTGGAAGTCACGGTCTACTTTGGAGAAGCAGATTATGGCAAGCTCGGTAGAAAGACTCGAGTTCTCAGAGCATTAAGAAGAAGATGACGAAGGGAAGTTCAAGGACTTCACGGTGGATGATCGAGGATATCTTGTGGATCAATGGGCGTATCTGCGTTCAGATATTGATGGATTGAGGCGACTAATTTTGAAGGAGGCCCATGACTCAAAGTATTCGATTCACCTGGTAGTACTAAGATGTATCGGGATGTTAGAATAAGTTTTGGTGGCCGTCTGAAGCGAGGCGTCGCGAGTTTGTGCGCCTTGTGCGGCGTGTGTCAAAAGTTAAAGCGAGCATCGAGGCGGCCAGTGCATTGCAACCCTTGAAGATTCGAGAATGGAAGTGGGAAGAAATCGGAATGGATTTCATTACGGTTTACCCAAGACTCACTCGGGTTCTGATTCAATTTGGGTAATAGTGGATCGTTTGACTAAAGTTGCCCATTTCTTACAGTCAAAACCACATACTCGAGGAGATCGTCTAGCGGTTGTACATGTCGAAGATTGTCGGTTTGCATGGTGTACCTAAGAAGATAGTGTCGGATCGAGGATCTCGGTTCACCTCCGATTTTGGCGAGTTTGCATGAAGCCTTAGGGACTCACTGAATTTGATCTGCGTATCACCCCGAACGGATGGGCCAGACGAAAGGGTTAACGAGATATTGGAAGATATGTTGAGAGCACATGCTCTAGCAAATGCTACCCGTTGGGATAAGAGTTTACCATATCACGAATTCTCGTACAACAACAGTTATCAAGCGGTTTACAAATGTCACCGTTTGAAGCTTTGTATGGTCGTGCTTGCGAGACCCGTTGGCCCAGTCGAAAGCAATTTGAGCGTCTGATCTTTGGTCGGATATTATTCAAGAAGCGAAGAGCAAGTGTCCATGATCGAGAGAGGCGAAGATAGCTCGATCGAGCGAAAGAGTTATCTCGACAATCGTCGTCGTGATCTCGATTTCGAGCGAGAAGATTTTGTGTATCTCGAGTTCGCCCCTCGGAGGTGTGAAAAGGTTCCATGCCAAAGGAAGCTTGCCCCTCGGTATGTTAGTCCGTTCAAGATTTTGGAGCGCCGTGGAGAAGTGGCTTATTAGTTAGAGGCGCGCCACAATTGCTAGCGAGTCCATGATGTCTTTCACGTCTCGCGGTGAAGAAGTGTCTTCGTGTGCGGAAGAACAAGCACCGTTGGAGTCAATTGAACTAAAAGAAGACCTCACCTACAAAAAGCAGCCGGTCAAGATTACGGATGTCGCAAAAGCGTCGGACTAGGAGCAAGGCGATTCGTTTTGCAAGGTGCGGTGGAGCCACCACTCGGAAGGTGAAGCAGCGTGGGAGCGTGAAGAAGAGTTGAAAGCCAGAGTTCCTAGCCTTTTCTCCGGCTAGCTTTGAATCTCGGGTCGAGATTCCTTTAAGGGGAGGTTTGTAACATCCCAATTTTCAGAACTTTAAAAATCATTTGAATAGTTAGTAGGAGAAAATTCACCATTTGGATTTGTTTGAATTTAAGTTAAAAGCTTAATATTGGACTTTGAGTAACAAAACAATTTAATATGACTAAAGTCAACATGAAAATAGTCAAAACTATTTTATTTGGATTCTATGAGCTTGGATATATTTTCTGGAATTTTCTGGAATTTTTCTAAGTTTATTTGCTATTTTCCAATGCTTATTTGAATTTACGGTATTTTCTTAAAAAGAAAAGCTAATTTAAATCTCCAAATAGTGTTGGGCGAATCTCTCGGCCAACCTTTTCATTCAGGGGGGCCGGCCCGTCTTTCCTTGGCCGTCGATCCGGGCGGACGACCGAGATCTCGCCAGCGCTTGCCTCGCCTCCCGTCTCTTGCCGGGTGGGCCCGCCTTGTCGAACCGTCTTCCTCGCCGCTTTCTTCTCCGCGGACGCATCGCGCAACACCATCATGGCGGTCAGCGCCCGGCTTCACTTGTGGCGCCCTCAACCTCCCGTTCCTCGCGTGTGCGCCCGACCTCCACGACCACGCCGCCACCCCACGACCCCTCCTCGTCCCGCGCGATTCGCCCGCAAGCGCAACCGTCGCCACGACCTCCACGTCGCCACGCCTATCTCGAGCTCCCGGCCCTATAAAGCCACCCCCCGCCGCCCCCGCCCCCTTGAAAAATCCCAACCCCACTCCTCCAGAGCAGTGCCCGCAATTGGAGTTTTAGAGCTTCTCGCCGTGGGTGGAATTTCTTGATTTGCTTTGCCCGCCGTGCTTCCGCCAGCGTCGTCGGGAAACACGCCACCGAGTTCGCCATCGCCTCCTCTACCTCCGGACCCCGCCGTCGCCTGAACCTCGCCGGGCCTGCCGAAACAAAACCGGCTGCCGCCGCTCGACCTCGCCGGTAGCATACCGTCCACCTCAACCACCGGTACCTCATCGTGTTACGCAATAGCGTTAGCTACGCCGTACCACCCATTCTCGCCGGCGCACCGTTCCTTAAGGACCCTTGGTTCCCGTCTTGCCGCCCTTGCCGCCGTCCCCACGTCGTCGGCTCGCCCCATGCTTGCGTGTCGCCCATGTGGCGCGTCGGCGTCGGCGTGTCGCGCGCGTGCGTGCCGTGGCGTGGCGATCGAGCGGCCAGATCAATGGCTCGGTGGACTTGGTCGCGTGGTGGATCAGCGACATGTGGGTCCCATGTCCGATTAATCTTTAATTCTTTTAAATTCCGGAAATCGCTTCGGTGGCGTCACCTTGCGCAATAATTGGAATTTTCTTTAGAAAAACAATTAGGAAAATTGTTAAATAATGATTTAGGTTTAAATTTGTAAAATTCATAACTTTTGCATCAAACTCCAAATTGGGTGTTTCAAATTTCTAAATTCATATAAAATTAAGATCTAGCTAATCCAACCAAAATTATTTAGATTTGACTTTTGTTTAAACTTAGAAATTCAAACTAAATTTCAAAAGATAGGTTAAAACTTGTAAAATTCATATCTTTTGAATCCTAACTCCAAATCCATCCATTCAAATTCCTAAATTCGTCTAAAATCCAGATCTATCTATTGGAGCTTTTATTTATTTTATTGGAGTTATTTGCCTCTGGTTTTTATTTAGTTTGTTTGTTTGTGTGGTTTTTGAGTAGACTTCGTATTTCTTTGGAAGAGTTGAAGAAGAAGGACCTTTCAAGACCAAGATCAATTCCTAGATCCTTTTCAAGGCAAGCTATGCCCTTGACCATTTGCTTCCCAGTTTATAAAAGTATTTTAATTCAAATTCTGCATCTTAATTCAAGTATTTATTTAAAAGTTTTTGGGTGCGATAGTTAAATCCAAATTGGTATGCCTCCTTGTGTAATTGTTATGCCTTGATTCCTTGTCACCCTAGTTGATAATTAGTTGGTTAATATTGTAGAACCAGCGTGGGTTGGTTAATGCGATTAGGCTGCTTAGCCATGCCACGAATCATTTGTCATGTAGATTGCTATATAAAATTGACTAAGTGAATATGCAACTATGTGATAAAAGGCATGTGTACTATGTGTCTTTGTGGCATGTGTTGCACTTAAAACCAATGGGGTGGTAAAAGGATTTGAGCTGAGGCAAGTGGTGGAAGCTGTGTGAAAGGGTGGGTGTGTGGTGTGTGGACTATGTGAATTATAATAATCTGTGTGTCTATGTGGTTTGGTTAGCTTGTGGAAGTCTTGCCTTGGTCAATTAAGGACCTCACCATGTGCTCTATTGGCCCAGAGCTTCTGTGCGACCACATGCACTGTTTTGAGGCGGGCCTAGCATAGTAGGATAAGGTATCTGAAATGCTTTGTTATGATTAGTGTTAGCTACACTAATTGTATCTTGTGGGTAAAGTGTACAAACTCTGCGAGTGTAACTTAATCTATTCGAATAGCAGCGTCATGATCATGGACAATGCTCGAGGATTTGACACTAGGGTAGATTTTCATAAAAGCGTGTGGGAAGGGAGCTATGTGATTAAATCATCTAGCTATGTGAATAACTTTGTTAGAGTTGTGTGTGTGTCTTTGTGAAATAACTTGTTAAAATTATTATCGTCTATTTGTTTTACTGTCTTTAATCTATTAATTGTATTCAATTGCAAAAGTTGCATTTATGCAAAAGAGCCCTGAGAATGCCTTCCTTTGTAAAAAGCCGACATATGTATATATTTGCATTTACGTGGTGTGGCTTGCTGATGCGGTGTGTACTCACGCTTGTTTTAATGAATCAAGCGGAGGAGAGTCTTCACCGACATTTGAGGGCGAGTACATCGAAGGTGCTGACGATCGTGAGGTCTTGATCGGATCGGTTGCACGTGGCGAATCGATGGGTGCCACTACCGTTTATGTTTCATTGCCGTTTATTTCCTATGTTAGCCTGCGTGGCTCAATATTTGTAAACTTCGACCTTAAGGTCAAAACCATTATTTGTTAATCAAAGTTAACCGTTTATGTTATTATTAAGCTTGTATGGAGCGAATGCCATCTTTGTTGACCTTGTGTGCACTAGCATGATCTGGGCTAGTCGTTAAACCTGAAGGTCGAGCAAATAGTTTTGGGTCGACAAAGGTCTTCGGCCAAACCCATTGGCCAGATTTCTATTCCTTTAACATTTAGTTCACCAAGTAATTTCGAACAAAGAAGATCTCCTTTGATGTGGTCGATTTGATGCGACATATAATGCCATACTCGGATGACCCGGCTTTAGCAAAATTCTTAATGGCAACTCATTATGGGTATCAATGTCTTAAGATCACGGTCCCAAAGGAGTAATCACAATTCCTTTGTGATAAGAAGATGGCGTATCGTGTGGATTGATCGATCCCTCGAGATGGTGGGTCGAGATACTAGCTCGGGAAGAAAAAGCGACCTTGACTAAACTTTTCGAAGCCTAAAAATGCGCCCAAGCCGAACGACCAAGTCAAAGAGGTTCCCCTAGATCGGAGGAGCCCTCGAAGTATTACGCATCGAGGATCTTCCGACCCCAAGTAGGAAGACACCCTCATCGCTTTCCTCAGGGCAAACCACAGATGTCTTGGCGTGGCAAGCATCAGACATGCTGGAGTCCCGAAGTGATCGAGCACGAGGCTAGCTCTGACACGACAAAGTACTAAATAAAACAAAAATTACGGAGATTTGTCCCTAATCGGCGAGATGCTATAAGGTCGAAATTAGACAAGCTACTTAAGCGGGTTTTATAAGAGAAGTCGACCACCTAGAGTGGTTGGCCAACCCTATAATGGTTAGAAAGTCTAGCGGACAAGTGGCGAATGTGCGTGAACTTCGATCTTAATAAAGCTTGTCCAAAAGATGATTACCCTTTACCTCATATCGATCGGTTGGTTGACTCTCTTTCGCTGGTTGCGAAACATTAAGTTTTCTAGATACATATTTTGGCTACCATCAGTTAATATGTGCCTAGAAGAAGAAGAAAAGCTGCGTTATTACTCCATTTGGTATATTTTGCTATGTCAAAATGCCATTTAGTCTAAAAATCTCTGGCCTTCTTTTCAACGTTTGATGCAATCGACTTTTCACCTCGGCTAGGTAGAAATTTGGAAACTGTGTTGACGATCTAGTCGTAAAAAGCATCAAATGGCTTGATCATGTTTGGACTTGCGGGAGGCGTTCGACAACCTCGAAAACATCGCTTGAAACTCAATCCTAAGAAGTGTGTGTTTGGAGTCTCTTGGAAAATTGCTTGGATTCACGGTCTGCATGCGAGGATCGAAGCAAATCTGAAAAAGATAAAAGCCATTGTTCAAATCGCTCTCCAACCACGAAGAAGAAGTCCAAAAGCTCACGGGGTGTAGGCGGCTTTAAGTCGTTTCATAGCATGGATGGGAGAAAAGGACTACCTTTCTTCAAACTTCTAAGGAAGCACGAGGGTTTGAGTGGTCGAGAAGAACAAACGCGTGTCTTTGAGGATGTCAGAGATATCTTACGAGTGCTCCTATTTTAGTTGCTCTAAGAAACCGGAAGAGGCGCTCTTAATTTATCTAAGCTGTCACGCCCGCAGGCGATGGAGCCTTGATACTAATCGTAGAATGTGAAAACATTCAACGACTAGTGTACTACGTAAGTGAAGTTTTGCATGGACCTAAGGAGCGTTACCCTTAGGTCCAAAAGCTTCTCTATGCCCTCCTTATGTCTTCAAGGAAACTGCGGCATTATTTTTAGGCGCACAAAATAATTGTGCCGTCTGAGTTTCCCTTGGGAGTGATCCTCCAGAATAGAGAAGCAGCGAGACGCATGTCTAAATGGTTAGTAGAACTTGGGGAGTTCGACCTCCATTTCGTTTCCCGAACGGCCATTAAATCTCAGATCTTGGCAGACTTTGTCGCCGAATGGACAAATCCTAAACATGTTCAGGATCCCTAGTACGATACCCATGACCAGTGGACGATGTACTTTGATGGGTCACTTACTTTAAGTGGCTCGGGGGCTAGGGTGGTCCTGGAATCTCCTAACGAAGAGACCTTAAAGTATGGCATACAATTAAACTTTCAGGCCACTAATAATGTGGCAGAATACAAAGGCTTATTAGCCGACATACGAAGCTCTTGGCGCTCGCGATTAAACGACTACTCGTGAGAGGAGACTCTCAACTAATCGTGAATCAGGTCGGGAAAAAAGTACGGTGCTCTAATCGACCATGTCTCGAGTAATTATCGGAGGTTGAAAGCTTAAAAAGCATTTTTCGGTTTTGAGGTATAATTCATCCCTCGAAAGGATAATTTCCTCGCAGACCAGCTTGCTCGGATAGCTTCTTCCCGATCACAAGTACCAAAAGGAGTCTTCTTAGAGCAACTCCAGAAGCCATCTCTAGTGGACACACCAGAGACATCTCCTATTGAGACAGCCTCTCTAGAATATAAGGATACTTGGATGGATCCCATCTACAAGTATCTTGAGGCGGGTCTGTGCAGATGGCGATCTCGAAGTAGATCGTTTATCTCAAAAGGCAAAATGTATACTTTGGTTGAAGGAGTCCTCTATAAGCGAGGCACTCAAGGGAATTACTCGTGCGATGCATACCGAGAGAGAAGGACTAAACCTCCTTCACGACATACATGGGGGCATCTATGGAACTCATGTTTCCTATAAAAGCGTTGGTCGAGAAAAAGCTTTTCGATAAGGATTTTCTTGACCATGACTCTCTCGATGCCAAAGAGTTGGTTAAGAAATGTGTACAATGCTAGTTTCATAGCAGGCAAATACACCAACCGGCTCAGGCATTACAAACAATACCTCTATCTTGGTCTTTTGCGACCTGGGGTCTCGATATCCTAGGACCGTTCCCAAAGGGCTCCAAGAGGCAATTCCTTTTGTGGCTATTGATCGTTCACAAAATGGATTGAAGCCAAATCATGTTGGGATAACAACGGAGCGACAAAAGCGGTTCATGATGAGAAGAGTGATTACTTGATTTGGAGTCCCAAGTCGAATAATCATAGATAATAGTAAACAATTTTTCGAGCACAAAATTTCGAGGAATTTTGCGACAAGTTGAGTACCAAGCTCTATTACACCTCATGCCGCCCATCCCCAAAGCAATGGGGCGGTCGAGCGGCGAATGGCCAAATAACGTGGGAATTAAAACTTCGAGTCTTGACCAGGTTTGTTAAGCGCTCGGGGCTTGAGTACAAGAATTACCCTTAGTATTATGGGCGTCGAGCACGACCGCTAGTCACGCAACAGAAGAAACACCTTTTTCCTAGTTTTCGGTCTTGAAGCCATGCTTAGCGAGAACTAAAGATCAGTCTATAAAGGTCGAGAGTTTCAATGACTCGGCCAAGAACAACCGGCGGATGACATTAACTTTGTTCAAGAGAGAGAAATCAAGCCTTAATCCATTCAGCGGTCTACCAACAAGCCTGCGCAAATACTACGATCGTAAGATCCAACCTCCAGCAACCTTCTTGTAGGTGACTTAGTATTGAGGAAAATTCAATCGGTCTAATCGGAACAAACTTTCCCCATGTGAGAAGGTCCTTACACGGTGGTCGAAGTTATCGTCTAGGCTCAAATACGGTAGCAATGGAAGGCGGCGGGTTCTCTCTAATTCTTGGAATATCGACCCGATTACACAAATTCTCATATAAGCGACCAACCATTCAATAAAGCATCGAGTTCTTTCTATCTTTATTATCTTACTTTGAGTAGTGCTTTGACAATTTTTTCCACCATACCCTGGTCGAAGGTCCACCTTCGACTAGTTCCTAGTCGTGAGCTTTTCCATGACAATACACAGGTCATAAGACATCCTACGACCAGTGCCCAGTTCATCTTTACACTGGTCGAAAGGATGGTAACATCACCTAGTCAAAGCCTCTCCTCTCGCACATGGTCCGCCCACTAGAAGAACTTCCTAGTGTCGACTCGTTCCTCTATTTTTGCTACTAACACAAAGAGCTTGGGTACAAAACATGGTTGAAATAATGTCAAGCCGACTCTTAGTACCTTAGTTTATTTCTTCATTCATCTTTTTGAAAAATAAATTAAGCCGAGTATAATTTTCTAATTTGCTCGACTACTTTTCGATAAACTCGGTTTGTTTTAAGCGGTGGGAAGAAGTTGCAACACCTAGTCGAAGACTTTCTCTCTGCTGCGTGGTCACCCACTAGAAGGAACATCGTGGCGTAAATCTGTTTCTAACTCTTGCTACCAGGAGGCGAACCTCTCGAGTGCATTGAAATAAGTTGAACAAAATTTTAAGGAACTCCAAATGTTTATCTAACTCAAGTTATTTGTTCTTGATTTGATTAATCTCAGTGAGAGATGGTAACATCACCTAGTCGAAGCCTTTTCTCTCTGCGACGTGGTCTGCCCACTAGAAGGAACTTCCTAGTGTCGACTCGTTCCTACTCTTCGACCCGATTGCATGATAATCGTGATCGAAAAACTACAAGTTAGCTAAACCTCTCTTTTTTAAGAAAAGCCATTTAACACTATTTATTCGGTTTATCTAGATAAACCAAGCAAATAGTCGAGGGCTAGGATAAAGTTATTAACTTGACTTCAATTCTTAGTCTTGCTCTTTTTTCTATTCATTATCTTATGAGTTACTAACTACTCGACAAGATGATTTTCAAGAAGAAGGAAGGATTATATATCAACATCAACAAAAACTTATCTTTACAAGACTCTGGTACAGACTACTTTGGCGAAGGGGATCTTACTTGCATACCCTCCGTGACTGCCTCAGCGATCGACTGCATTGTTGTCATTACCTACTCTACCTCTACTTCAGGGCAGGTGAAGTTGTCTATGACAGGTTGCAGATTAAGGTTGGGATCATGAGCTTTAAGTTTTGCCAAGACAAATCTTATTCCGTCTTCGATCGTATGCTTTATCGAATCGAATTGGTCAACCTTCAGGGTAGTCACCAACTCTTGTAAAGTTTCGACTTGTTCTCCAATGGCACTCGAGTGGGCAGACAGCGTGTCATCATGAGGAGTAATTGTGAGGACCCCGGCTTATTTGGCTTGTAATGCTTAGTCATCCATTGACCCTAACATCACAAACAAAATAACCCGGGTCTTTGAGATATGTATACTTCTCAGAAAATGCAGTATACACACCCCTTTACAAAATTATGCATCAATCTCATACAAGACATAGAACCAAAGCACGAACTAGATTAAACAAAAGACATACATAATAGTGAGTTATTACAAAAGGGGCCGACCGGCCAAATAACAATTAAGGAAGATAAATAACAGCGGAAGCAAAAAGCCATAAGATGGCGATAAACAAAAAGCCATACGGTTTACCTAAAGCCCACAAAGGCAACCGAGAGACCACCAAGCTAGTTGTCCCATCCACACATCTCACAAAAGTAGGGCCCTTGGGCTCCACCTCCTCTGCAACAAAGTTATTAAGCAAAGCAAATGAGTACAAAAATGTACTTCATAAGGCGGCGTGTGGAAATGCAGACCTATACATATGCTACATGCAAGCTCTTTTAAGTTGAAATTTGTAGGTTGTTTTCGACATAAAGTAAGTTTTCATTTGCAATATTTAAATAGATTCAAAGCGGTTTGCAATTCATTTTTAATTTGCAAATGACAATGAGACAACAACATAATAACAATAGATAGATGACAACAACAATCCTAGAAGTGACTAACCCAATAGCCACCACAACAATAGCATGAATTACCCATCCATACCACCCATGTCAAGTTTTAATTAAAGGTTATAGTCTAACTCTCGAAAGACTTTAGCGTGTCCATAACCTAGGGCGAGGCTATTAGAATAGTTTGAACCTGCGGGGGTGTACCAATGTACCCACGTCAGACCGCCTTTTTAGCCAAGCTATTAGCACACTTCCTTTGGTATCTTAGCATAGCTAAGTCCATGAAACCTTTCAAATATTGTGTATCAACAATGAGCTACCCATATGGGGATACAACCTCCCCATACGTTGATGTGGAGTCATCAAAGATGCTCACCCCCTTATCTGAATGGTGCTCCTTGTAGTGGATAAACCCCACTCTTTGCTCACCCAATAGCCCACCATGCAACTCAAAGCTAACACCATAAAAGTACTTAGTCAAGAGGTCCCATAACCCCTCATGTGGTTAGCACATAAAAATGCTTGGTTTAGTGTAACAAGATGTTAGGTCCTTGTTGACTTAGGCACCATTCCACCACCCAACAAATCACACCATCATCCATTGTGCCCAAGTCCAAATAGTTTCCATTTTCAGTTTTGTTTTGACTTTACAAATTAACAAAGCACAAGTCTTTGGACATAATAGAATAATAATTTTTTGGTGTGATCAAGGTCATCGGCATAATGTAAACAACCGCCCATTTCTCACGTTATCTAAGCATTTCTAAGCAATACCAACACGTGATCTACTAAGTGATGAGAGCTCATCCAACGAACTCTACATCACAGACAAGGTAGTCCTAGGCTTAGTAGTAGAGCATGAACATTTACCTATACAATATGCATCTATAGGATCACTAATCGATATCCTTTAACAACAAAATAGCAATGCATACATACAAGTTAAACAAAGTATTAGACTTTGAAAGTAATGGGATTAGACATGATCAAAGCGCTTGCCTTCTTGGGACTGTTCACTATGCTGCAAAGGATCACTCACGGGATCAAACTAAATCGGCATCTATCGAAAAAGCGGAAAAAGAGCAGATAAAACGAGGAAAACCAAAAGGACTCCACAGAAAAATTTCTCCAAATGCTTTGAAATTTTTTACAACAGCAAAACCTGAATTTAAGGAATTTAACAACAAAACCAATTGATTTGGATTCTTAATGCAAAGTTATGGCCAAAACAAATCTACTCACTGGAAATTCTTGGACAATTCAAATTGGTTACTGTTCATCGAATTAAATTGCCAAGCACAATTTTCCACAGAGGTGCTTGCTTTGGGATTTTCATGGTAAGTCAAACACCTCATGAAATGAATAACACAATTGAGTTCACCTCATTTGGAGCTATGATGCATGTTTTGAAAGACATGCAAAGAGCACAAGAAACATGCACTCACAATCCTTTTGAAAATAGTGACATGCCTAAATCCTATTCTACCATTTAGTGCACTAACAGAGGAAGCCAACACAATTGGATTCACTCAAAAGGATCTATAGAGAATTACTTATGCATTTTATAAGTTAAATGCCATTTTGGAGCAACATTTAAAGTTAATTTTGAGACCAATTTGCAAAACCATTTTTACGGAGCGAACTGAGCTCACAACCATTTTTAGATTAAAGCTCAGGTTCAAGCGAGCTACCAAAATTTGAATCAACTCAAAAGGAGCTAAGATGAAATAGTTATGCATTTTCAAAGTTCATTACCTTTTTAGGTTTGCAAATAAATCCACCGGAAAATTCTAAAAGAAAGCAGCGTGGGCGGACTGGGCCGTTGATCCTAGATCGAGGCGGCCCAAGTCCTCCGACAGCAGCTCATCCGTGCGAGATCGGCGAGCGTGGGCGTGGATCTTGGATCAAGCGGCTCAAGTCCTTGACATCATGGCGATGCGTTTAAACCCAGCGCGGAAGCGGCGAGAGGTTGTGACAGTTGATCGCGAGATGGGCGGCTTTCATGCTTCAACAGCGTAAATCTTGGCGACCTAAGGCGCAGGCGCCATCCAAAACCGACTACTGGTGCGCAATAGCAATGCGCCCACTGGTACCACCACACACGGTGGTGGACGAAGCAGCTGAGCTAGGAGAGCGGACATGGTAGCACTGCGGCCAAGCGACAAACAGCAAAGGAGCTCCTTGTGCCATACAAGTGGGTGCCCAGCTCTAAGGGACTACTTAGAAGGTTACCTACGTGTAGGGAGGACCCGAGGAGGACGAGGGGAGCTCCGTGACGTGGGACCTTCTTGCGTGCCCGAGCGGGACAACAGGAGTGGAGGACACAGGCAATTTTAATAGCACGGGTCATCATGATGTAATCCATAGAGTTAGGAGGTGCTCCCGAGCCTGAATTGAAAGGGAAGGTCCTTACTGGGTGGCTAGGGGAAGATGGTGCTCCACTGACCGTGAGGGAAAACTCAATTTAGGTCACCTCTGAAAATGTCCAAACCAATTAAGTTAGGGTTTTGATCACAGAGGAGATGCTCAAATTGAAGCAAAGAGAGGGAGAGGATAGCCACTAGACACTTTGCCTTCACCAAGAGCTCCAAAGTGCAACAATGGCGGCCAAGGGGCCAGGCGTTGAGCTCCTGCAGGCAAAGGCGGTGGAGGTGTTTAAAGGCAACCAAGGAGGTCTTTGGGGACCTTTTAAAGTCGGGAGGGCGGGCGCCATGAGCTAGGGTTAAGCTCCATGGTGATCTT